>JAEAOA010000200.1:582500-647500 GCA_016746295.1 Potamilus streckersoni
TTTCACACTAGTTACTGTTACAGAGCTAAGGACTGCCTCAAACAAGTCAATTGAACAAATTATACGTCGATCTTGGATAGGTAGAAAAACGGTGTCGCTAGTAAATTGTGGTCCAATAGTTGTCGGTCTTCGATATGCAGAAAACGTTGTCAGTGGTAAATTGTGACCATCAATTCGTCAGTCTATTCCAAAGGCTCACTACTTCTAGGCAATCAAAGTTTTTCATCTATGACATATACATATGCTTTGTACCGAAGATTCACCGAGACACGCTGTTATGTTCATGTCGCAAAATAATACATGGGTGTACCTTTCTGTTAAATTAATCCATTTCCTGTTTCTTTACGATCTCTTTTCAATGGTGCAGGTGACATGTAAATATAAGTGATACACATGTAATAACATGAACATAGAGATTTTCCTTGTTCTAATTTTTCCAAAATTTGTATTTTGGAAATCTGAGACTGTAATTTTATCTGTTTTTTTCCCTCTGTGACCAAAACAAATGAGGAATAATTAAGTTACATCTAAGAGTAAATTAAAAGAGATGACAGATAGGAATTATTTGATATCGAATGTGCACCAACTGGTGTCAACGTAAGTTAAAATGGTATCGCGATGTCAGTGTAAAGTGGATTTAGGCGCCTTCAGGTTTAAACATGATTCCTTTTTGCCTCAAAAACAAATAAAATATCGCTGCAAACAATGAATGTCTGTATATTAGTTGTGTCAGCAGATGCAGTACTCAAAGAAAAGCAAATACATGCACGAGCAGGTCGAAAAGTACGTCTGCACTATTTAACCGCAAGCGTATGTATTTCCTTCCATTGGCGGTAATCAGGATACAGATAAATTTTGATTATATTGTTGCTCCTCTTGAAAATCGAGGCCTTGGATCAGAAATGAAAGAACGTGAATATAAAAACTAGTTTGTCAATAAAACGATTGGCTACGGCAAACATGTCCGGGTAATGATGTTACCGACATAATCTAAGGTAGGAATGGGTACGTCAGTAATAAGTCAAGTAAATGTACTTTCGATCTGACAAAGTCATATATTCTAATTACTTTTAAAGTTTGGGGCGGGAAGCTACAAATCACTCATCGTAATTAAACTGGTCAGCCAAAGGTATCACACCCACATAAAACTTAATACCACTGTCATATATTTGGCAGAGATATACAAATATAACGTTTGCTTAGAACTAAAATGACATAATTAGAACCAAATATGCCAATTAAATTCATTGGAGAAATGAGAGGAGAAAAGGTTACGAAATCATAAAATATACCTTTCCTTATATTAAGGTTCTCTCAGCTGTACTATATATAAACTGGACAATCTGAGTCAAGGTATACAATGTTTTCAGTCCAGGAGTTCATTTATTTTATTACATCTGTAAAATAGGGAATTCATCGGATTTATGAGCAAAGTCCCTTTCATTTAAGACGAGAGTTCCTCCAATTTCTCCTTGAGGAAGCTGCATTTTTGATATTAAACAAAATGTCTGGCTATTATTGTGTTAGCACGGTAAGGTCTTGTGAATTAGACCCGATTCATGTGTGTGTAGGTACGTGTGTATCTGTTTCAGTGTGTGCGTGTGTCTGTTTCAGCGTGTGTGTGTGTCTGTCTGTTTCAGTATGTGTGTGTTTGTCTTTTTCACTGTGTGCTGTCTGTTTCACTGTGTGTGTGTGTGTGAGAGAGAGAGAAAGAGAGAGAGAGAGAGAGAGAGAGAGAGAGAGAGAGAGAGAGAGAGAGAGAGAACAAGTAACAAAAACGTCCGGTTATTGCTGTGCTAGCACTGTAAGGTCTTGTGATCTCGACCCGATTCATGTGTATGTAGATATGTGTGCGTCAGTCGTCTGTCTGTTTCTGTGTGTCTGTGTTTGTGTGTGTGTGTATGTGTGTGTGTCTTTGTGTGTGAGGAAAGGACCGAGAGCAAGTATAGATGATTAATTGAACTTACCGCTTTTTCAGTCGCAAAATATTAGATATCTATTTTTTAAATGACGTCCAGAATATGCAGTTGTTATCCACGAATTTCATCTAAATTATACATGATAAAAAATTGAATTAGCGCTTATAAAATGAATTATGCATTCATATTTCTTGTAATCAATATACATCATAATCAAATACTGTGCATAAATTTCTAACTGCTGCTGCGACGTAACCGGAAGTTAAAGGAGAGTTGAAAATATTGGGAATATGCTACAAGGCGAAGTCCCGTTGCGCCTATATTTCGACGTATATTTTGTTTACCTGATGAAATACAGCTTTTGACAATGTATATAACAGCTTAGAATTTAATGATAATTAGTACAATGATAACAAATTTAAATGCCCTATTTCCTTTGAAACATATTGTCTTTCTCTTGCAGACCTGGCTTCCTATTACGAAATATTATAACACTATAATTGGGGCGAGAGTGATAGATGATCCCCCACCTATTATGGTACTTTCGTTATCGTTGTCTAGAAAATGATCGACTACGGTGTTCTTGCTTAGTTCTAGCAAACAATAACATAAATTATGAAACTCATGAATGGAATAACAGAGATTAGAGCAAAGATATAGGATAAAACAATACGAGCCCAATTATGGAAAATGTAACAATTGAATCAATTAAATAAATGCAATCAAATTGAACATGACATTTGAATGATACACTTTCTTTTAGAAAATGAACAAAAGAAATGTATGCGAAATGCGAGTAGCCTTTCTGTTACACCTATAAAATGAATTTCATCATAAAAACGAGTGAATGATCGAACTCACGTGGTCAGCATAACCTGGTTGCTTCTGGGTCTTTTCCAAATCACTGTTGGTGATAAAAATGGACCATGATTTCCCCAGATTTATCTCTGGTATGTCTCATCTTTGTCATTTCCTCTTTTTTACCATAGGTTAACATTTATCGGATCATTATCCTCGCGGATCCTAATTAAAATCCAGTCATGTCACCAAGCAAGAGATGTTGACCGTCGCATACAAACTTTATTACAAGCCTAATCCATACATCAATCATAATATTTACGTTCATGCTGCGACATAAACATCTAAAAAATATTGGTCGGAAGATTTAATTCGGAATATGAACCAATTTGCTTCAAATCTTATTTCCTGCACGGTCCTTGGGTTTGAACTTATAAAAACCCTGTGTGAACACTGTTCACACATAAGCAGTCGCAACATAATCACGCGTCTAATCGATCAAAGATATTAATGTTTTACTCAAGAGGTATCTTTTAATATTTATAGCAAGTATTTCATCTTTGCGACCCATATTTCAAATGCCTTGCTTCAGATGAACCTAGAATCCGATGACCTAACAAATTATGTGCACAAGTGATAATTGAAGTTTAAAAAAATCGGGAATCGAGATATGGTTCAACATTGTAATTAAGATTAACTATTGATATAAAATTATTATGCAATACAATAAAATGTTCGTAACCCAGATATGAATCACTCCCACAATTAGCGTTTCTCCCATATTCGGCATTAATCTGGCTACTACCTTGTTGAGTAGTCTTTGACCTGGAAGACTTTTACAAGTGTAAAATTTCAACTGCAAAATATCGACTAGCATCAATTCAAGTTTTCAACGTGTAACTGTACTATAATCTTCAGAACAAAGAAAAATAGTGTGACCTTTCAAAAATAGAGAGGAAAAAAATATTGTTAAGTTATTATCTCTCTTAATTGTATCCTTTTCATGGTTCTCTAGAACTTCAGATGTGATGGTTGGCATGTGACAGAGTCAGCCCAGTTGGTCATTTTATTGTTCCAGAAATTCATTTTGTCATTTCTATTTCCTGCCGCGAGCCTGCTTCCATTTGTTTTGTTGTGCATCATCCGACAATACGCCTCATCAATGGCAGACGCTTTCAAGTAATGGCTTTCCCGCTGCCACTTAAAAAAAGAACGAGATATTAAGGAAATATTATCGGACTAAAGATTGCACACCCTATAACAGTACACCTGAAGCGTTATGCAATGTTCAGAATCCACAGATGTCCTGGAGTGGCTTTGCTGAAAGAGAAAAAAGAACGACAATTATTTTCATTTCGAACAGATTTCTGACTCGTTGGCAAGTAACCGTTCCTTTGACGCGTTGATGGCACAGGTCCTATTGTCCAGTGTTATGACGGAATCCCCTTTTAAGGTAACAGTCAATACCTATTAAATCATGCTTCTTGAACATTGAAATTATGCCCTTCGTGCATCAACCAAAGAAAGAGTCCTTCTTCTCATGGACATATGCCAGAAGAGTTTTAATTCTTGAGGCAATTATCAGTTGAATAAATAGCGGTATAGAGATGACGTCTCGTCCACTATTGATATTATCTGTGTCTAACTAGGTTGGTATCCTTAATATTAGGGTAAAGTCTCGTATGGGTAACTAATTCAAAACATTTAAATATATAATATGTTCAGTACACTAGTTTATGGATTTCTAAATTATGATCCTGATGGCTAAAATAGATAAGACATTTTCGGCAATAGCTTGGACAATGAAGAAAAGAACATCAATTGGTATATAAACAACATTCCGACTCCAAAGGCCACAAAATGTTTAATTGCATTGCTTTGAAGTTACAGCGTAAGAGTACATAATTAAAATAAAGTATCGGTGTGAACAGATCTTTTCTTCGTGTTATACTCTGTAGGATGGGTTTTTTCCATGTTATATTCCACACTAAGCATTTCTTAATGTTTTGTACTGTATGTGTCTTTTTTACATTTTATATTCTAAAAGATCGATTTGTTCTTGTCATATGCTGTATGACTTATGTTTCGTGAAATATTCTTTATGATGTAATATTCATATTAAATTCTTCACGATTATTGTTTCATGTTATATTCTGCACGACCTTTTCCCACGATGTCTTCTTTACTACGTATTTTTCACAAATTACAGTTGGTCTAACATATTTACATATCATATTCTATAAAACATATTGTGATGTATTCTGTACGACTTTTATGTTATATTTTGTACGACTTATTTTTCATGTTTTATTCTGTACGAAGTATTATTAATGCTGTATTATGTACTTTTTCAATAGGACACCATCCTAAGAATATTATACATTTTTTTTGCTATGACAACTGTAAGTGGCGGGATAAAGTTTTTTACTATACATTTCCGTTCTTTTCTGGTAAACAATGCACTAGTAATATATGGTAAAGGGAAAAGATGTGTTTTCTCTCCTCCACTCAATCATCTGTTTGTACTATTCCTATTCAATGACTAGTTCTTTTTGTGATCTGGAAAGATGGGTGAAATGGGGGTGGGGGAGAGTAAAATGCACTTTTTTATTGGCTATAGTACACAATCAAATCTTTTATGCGTAATCATTAAATTTATCAACAGTTTGCTGTGGCATTAGCAAATTTGGCTATGGCCTTAATTTACAAGTCCCCTTAATTAGCAAATTCACAACAATTTCTTTCGAGCAAATTCCTCTAGACTGACAAAGAGGACATGGATATAATATGGAGATGCATCGGTTCATGTTGGTACATTTCCGGTCGCTCTAATATTCACTACGAATCAAGTGTTCGATCCGAATAAATTCCGCAACCGGTTCATGAATTCCTAGAAGAAATTGATCTGTTTTTATGAAATGAAAAGGCTTTGCGTATAGTCAAGCATATTGAAACAATTTATCCTTGCTAAATTTTATTGTTGGCCACTTCTGCCTATAATTCGATAATTAATCGCTACGCATTTGGTAACGTTTGGATAACTCAGCATTGGGTTCGAGAAAGTGGGGTTGTAGCAGCATTAAAATTAATTGTAAGAATCGGGCAATACCCCGATACAGGCCGATCAATCAATTATACACACACTTGTGTACTTTTTACGAATCTTCTCTCTCCTCATTGAGACAAGGGGTAGTTATGTTATGGCATTTCAAATATTTAAGTAACATCTCGTTCAAACATTTGCCAGAAAAATATCAGACAATCAGACACTAAATACATTTTTTTTGGTCAAATGTACATAAACAAGCCTTAATTTATTTTTATGAATATTTTACATATGTCGAGGCATAATTTGAATTTTATTTGAATTTGAGGAATTGTCCGTATCTGATTAGAATTCGAAGAATTGTTCGAATTCGATTTGAATTTGATGAATTATTCGAATTTGATATCGCGGAAAGATAAAATCTGCAATGATTGTAAGATCATAAGTTCTTACTTTGCTGGAAGTCGTTATGTTAAAACATCTATCAATATGACAAATACTTTTGTCAAAGAAAAAGCTATTTTCAATAAACGTAAACAATGTGTGACATTATAACTGCCAAATACTAATAAACGCAAAATAAGAGCAATCAAAGGTTCTACATTATACTGACACTACATAATAAAAAATATTTTATTTTAAAATTGACGGCATCCGTTGCAATTATTTATTGAATACTGCGTATAAAGCAGGAAACTGAATGACCGAAAAAGGATATTGGCTGTTTGAAACAGGAGTGATGGAATTTGTATTTTTAGTACGGGAGGTTGTATGGTGAGCTTTGAGTAATTTTACAAACTATGTGTAAAGGTTGATAAATCTGTCCAGTTTTCTTAATCTAAGACTTGTTGAAATAATAATTGTAAACAATTGGGGGGGTATTTATCTTGACGGAAGTAGAAGGCATTTAACTCCAATATTATTTTGCCGCCCGACTGCATATAACTACATGATGCGCACAAGAAAATGAAGCGTGTTTTTAATACAAATTTCGAAAATCACCTCGAAAAAGTGTAATTGATCACCGTCGGCGTTTCCTGAATGCAGGACGCTTTGGATTTACCAATTACTGCCTGTATATACATACCATATACTTTTAGAAAAGAAATTAAAAACAATCTACAAAAATACGAGTTAACGACTTCACCACCTTTATGAATATAATAGTGCATCTTGTCATACTGGAAACAGTAGATATATTTTGTTTAAAAAACGGTCGACAAAGTTTCACTTTATGGTCCAAACTCGTTTTGAATAATAATCCACAGCGTACGGTTAAAAATTATACTCAGAAGCGATCTTGATGGTACAGATACGGCATTCGTCTGGGCAATAGAGAGGGACAAAAAAATAGGCTGTGTTTGTAATAGCAAACGTGAATTTGTAAATATATCGAGCTGCATAAATATACAGTATACTTGTCCTAACGGCTAATAAAGGCTTAATGACATTGACAGTCATACCTAGTTCCATGGCCTCACACTCGGAACGCTTTGTATACTTGATCTGGCATAACTTTCCAATTGATAGAACTATGGTCTATCTACACAAACATTGCCTTTAATATATCATCTATTTGCCTGAACGAAGTGATCCTATTTCTTAGATGACTGTTCCGTTTGCGAAATTTAAAGAGAAACTACAATAAATATTTACTTTTTACTCGATAATACCTTTAAGTACATATACATAATTCTTTGGAATCTGAATGATCACTGAACTAGTAACATAGGGTACATTGTTATTTAAATAGGTTACTTAAGTATGCACTTTGTCCTTGTTTCCAATACGAAAGAGATCTAAATCAATGTAATGACAATTTATTAAACAAAACAAAACACAAATAAAATATTTAATTTAACAAATAAAATAATAATGAAAACGAAAATAATACAGAAAAAAGAAGCAAATTTAACTGGAATTTTAGATGTAGATATTATTATATACACAAGTACAGATTATCAGAAAGACTATTTATAAAGATTTTGTTTTTCATTGATCAACTTACGTTCAAAAATTCCATTCTAAGCCTCTCTTTCATTCCCTAAAATTTTATTATTTAGAATACACCAAATAAATAAAATAACATTACGTTAATCACATATACTTTTGGCTGAAATAAGCAGGATTTTGGTGGAAATAAGCAGGATTTTGGTGGAAATAAGCAGGATTTTGGTGGTAATAGTTGTTTCTCAAGTTTAAGGAGAATTTGGATAGTTGTATGCGCTACTGAGATGAAGGTGAGGTGGATTGGGGTGGGGGTAAGTGATGGGAGTGAGAGTCGTGAACAAAGTCCGATCAGGAGTAATGAAACTTAGAAATATTGGCATTTTCCGGTTTTTCACAAAGACAACACCTGTCGATCTGTTTCAGCATGTATCATACAATACAAAAATTTGCAGCGTACATACGGGCACGGGCATGATAAGCAATTTTTAATGTCACACATTGTGATATAAACAAGAGAATAAAACCATAGCGCTGGCTGGTTAGTAATTTTTAAAGATGTATGTATGTATGTATGTATGTATGTATGTATGTATGTATGTATGTATGTATGTATGTATGTATGTATGTATGTATGTATGTATGTATGTATGTATGTATGTATGTATGTATGTATGTATGTATGTATGTATGTATGTATGTATGTATGTATGTATGTATGTATGTATGTATAAGCGTATGAAACTGGGTTGCCTGCCAGTAAGTTGCCCACAGTGCCGGATTTAGGACAAATGAGGCTCTGTGCAAGCCCCTTACTTGGGCCATGAAGGATATAGGCCCGGTAGGCCTACACAGGTAGTCCGGCATATATGCTCAGGGAATTTAGGAGTGGTACAGTACTGGTTGCCCATACCTGATCAAAAGCACGAAACGGAGAAGTTTTACTTGGGAGGATCTAATGAAAATCGGGTAGCAAATAACCCTTAAAGAGGAAAATCCGGTAAGGTTTGATATTTAGGAAACCTATCCAACCGAATGACCTCCATTAATGGAAGATATCTCCAAATATGAAAACGTACAGGTAAATATTGACACGACAATGATGTGCCGTCGCAGATCATTAGGCCTTCGTGCACAATTCACTCTGCAAACAGAGATGGGTGCTTGTGAATATATTATAAAAGTGTTGAGTGTATTAGAGAAGCCTGACACTAAATTTTGTCTCTAAGAAGTTTATTGAATTTGATGTGTGAAGTACATACTTGACAGGGTAACATTTTTACTGTTCTCTTCTTTTAAGGTTAAGTTAGGGTTAGGCAGTAATGAACACCGTAAATTTTATAAAAGGAATCTTACAGGATTTGAAGTTGTTTATTTTACATACGGGCTACTCTTGAGAAAAGATATTTAAAAAATCTTGTTTGAATTCCACGTAGCATGTGAAAATACTGCAATTATTTGCTGTATAATAGAATAAACATTACTGCAATTATTTTCTGTATAATATAGTAACAATGACAAGAAAAATTAGTTGAATTATTATTAGAGCCATAGACTGTAACTGTAGCAATAAGTTGAAACATATATAACCGACGACATGTTTATCCCCAAATGTGTATCTCTCACCATAAACACAGAGGCACTTCGATCATTAACCATGGAGCCTGTGGTTTAACTAAAGTGAGACAGAACTGTCAAAGCTAAGACTAGTATGACGACACCCGAGGTCAAAGCATTAAGGATCATATTGCTTCCTTGTTTCTGAGAATGACAAATGCTTGGTCTGTTACTTTTATCCAAGACAGTAAATCTTACAAAATAAGAATATTAAACCACATGAATCTACCAGACAGGGGTAAAATATATTCATGAATTTTACTATGTTCGATGGCCGAACTACATCACAAACTCTTGCCTTGAAAGGATTTTTAACACAATGTCTGTCTTCAAAACTGACAAATTCTTGGTAAAGGAGCTGAGCAACCGATTTATAGTCTTGTTTCGCCTTTTTTATGCAAGTATCAAACTACAATCATCTCAACACACATTCATCCCCCTGCATCAAACCATAGATAGTTACCAGTCTAGACATGTGCAAAACTTCGATAACTCCAATCTCAATCACTCGGCATCACTCATGGTTTGTCTCAAAGGGAAGATTTCTATTGGATCTGAACCTAAAAATTAAAGAAAAAACTGTAGTTGTCTTTACGTTCTGTCGATGAGACAAGAAAAAGGCTAAATATTTGCAATACGTAGGTAAATGTAATAATTAGATATTAAATGTTCATCACTAGACATTGCAAAACTGCGAATAAAATCAAAACATTGAGCAAAGAGATTTTCACAACAGCGAATACTGTTATTTTCAGTGCCATAATTTTTAGGATTATCGTTGTCGCCATTATACCAATAAACATGGTAATTTTCATTGGTATCGTTGTTGACATTGTATTCTTAGTCCTACCAGATATAAAAACCAACAACAAACAAAAATATCTGATTGTAATAAACGTGAATTGATTGATAAATTAACATTATTTGATTGATAAATTAACATTAATTGATTGATAAATTGCTTTTGGACGTGCTCCAACATTCCATATAAATATAAACGTTATATTTAAAAGACACAAAAACATGTCAACCAACATGGTTGTGGTGACCCCCCCCCCCCCAGCCATGTCCTAAACCTATTTAATAAGTCTATAGAAAACACCGAAACTCGAGAGCACGTTTTTTGCACATGCCAAACCAATACAACTTTAAAATAAGAAATGGTCGATTTTCATTATTCTGTTCATTGATCCTTACAATGAGTTTTGATAGACTTAACAAGACATCTCTCTCTCTCTCTCTCTCTCTCTCTCTCTCTCTCTCTCTCTCTCTCTCTCTCTCTCTCTCTCTCTCTCTCTCTCTCTCTCTCTCTCTCTCTCTCTCTCTCTCTCAATAGATATTGATTCAACAAAACAAAACAAAAAAGAATAATTGTTAAATCCAGTTTTTCTCTCATTTTCTTGTTCGTTTTCTATGTTGTGTGTTGTTTGCTAATGGGGTGGGATATATTACGTCATAAACATGATTAAAACTAATGCCATGATGCTTGTTTTAATAAACTTCTTGAAATTATAACAGGTTTTTGCAATGATCTAAACCTGCAAGCTCTTACTTTTTTGAGGTGGGAAGTAAATTGTTTGACAAAGTGCAAAACACTTTTACAAAAAAGCAAATACTCGTCATTATCTTCGCTGAATGCAAACGTTTATTCTGAAGGATATACTTGTCATGTACGCGTGCGTGTGTATTTAGGCCAGATTATAGGCATCAGTTCTTATATAGTACTTTTTTTTATCGGAGCCGCAGTCGCACCGTGGTTAAGGTGTGTTGGACTCGTGACCAGAATGGTCGAGGTTTGATTCCCATTACTGGATCAAACCAAATTAATCTGTGTCCCGGTGTACTTGACGCTACTTACTTCGGCAGGATACAGCGTTCAAAGTGCCGCTGTGCCTCAAAACCGCAAACTAAAACATGAGTGTAAATACCGTTCAGCTTAATCGTTATTTAGGATACGTGTCAAAGCCCATTTTACAAGTTTAAAAGCAAGTGAAATTATTCGTATGAATGGTTCCTTATCCATTGCCCAATTTGAACATTTTACCCAACCACCCCACACACACACACACATATATATATATATATATATATATATATATATATATATATATATATATATATATATATATATATATATATATATATATATATATATATATATATATATATATATATATATATACATACATACATACCTATATAACAGTCTTTGAAGGATAGCCACTGTGTACTGTAAGGAAAACAAATGAAGACGTCAAATGTGATTTTCCATACGAATGACCTTGATTAGAATTTTATGATTTGAGGGATTCATCCAAATACAAAGTTGCTTATACTGACGCTCACTAGTTATAATGGAACTTTGAGAGTGGTGTATGTAAGGTGAAGTTGTTTGCCTTTAAAACCTGCACAGTGGAAAGAATGTTGGAGTACTTCTATGCTACTTTAATGTAATGTGGCTGACATTTCTTTGAATATTGTGCTTTCGGAAATTGATATTGATCTTAGCAAACTGTTAACTTAAAACATTCGAGAAAATTGTAACTTTCTATATAGTTTCTCAAACAAAGAAAATTGCACTTTATGTTGTTATAATACCGGTTGACTAATGTATAAGATTATTACCTGTCCATGCAATTTGAAACCCAAGAACTCTCAAATATAGGATCCCAGTGTTTTAAATACGCCCATTCTATAATTAATTTCTGCAGCACTTCAAAATTCTGTCGTACACGGTGCGACATGAAGCACATTTTGCCCCTTCTAGGTCATTAAAGTCCAGTTGGTTTCCGGTCGATACGTATCTGTTAAGTGTTCCTAGTCATAAATAATGATAAGTTTAGAATGTTTCAAAATTGAATTGGAACGGTAACTTAACCCTTACCAACGAGATTGAAGAAATAAATACTACAACTTTGAAAATCGAACATATCTTGACAGTTTTACATCTCTCTCCGTCCATCAGTCCCTTTTACCTTTTTGTTAGTTTGGATACTTGCTTTAGTAGTTTTGTATGTTAGTCGTAAATTAAGAATTCCATTTGGACTGTCAGACATAAAGATGCATAAACCCTATTCGCATTTGATTATGGCATCAATCCTTATATATGTTTTCGGTCATGGTGACCTATTTTGTTGATTGGCCAAACATTTATTTACACGGTATATTGTCAAATGTTAATAGATTCACATCATGGTCAAATATGAAAATTTCAATTAGTATGTGATTATTAATATTACATATATCGCCATTAAAATGTACTGCATAATGTCGAATCACATTTTCAGCATAAGAAGGAGTTTGGTCCAAGTTTATTTACCAGGGCATTGTGAGACTCTGTAATATGTACGTCATACGGGCAAAGTCTGTAGTAAAGATCAGCACACTGGTTCATTAAGCTGCGCATGGACAAAAAGTATAATGAATCACGTCACTACGTAATGCTCACCATTAAAGTATGAAAAGGTAGTTTTCGGACAAATGTTTCAAAAATACAGATGTCAGTGAGAGCAATTCATAAGGCTGGCCAGGTCGATGAACTATACTTTTTTTTATTGTTCGGCCATTTATGCTGTAAAAAAAACTCAAAGCATTCTATATTACCTGAAACGGCAGAAAATGACAAATTTGAGCAATATCCTGCTTCATTTCGAGAATTTCGAACAAGTACTTATTAAATTGCATCGGTAACCGGTTACAATTAATCTTTCAAATGAGGTTAACTAAGAACTCTATACATTCAAAATGAAAAGCTATTTACAATTTAATAAATTAGCAGACGTTGTTCCGAACATCAAAATTACGCTTCCATTGAAATCATCAAACAAGAAATAAGCGTGTCATGACCCCACAACTAAATTGTAAGAGTTAACTTGCTTCTTTATCTAAATTTCTTTTTAAATCCTGGAACTTAAGTATGAAAAAAATTCATGAATATGAACAATATCCCAGACACTTCAAGAAAGTTGTAATGCTTCTTCTTTTCACGGGTGGAAGTATAACAGTGACTTGTGTGTAAATAAAACAAATAGTTCCGACTTGCAAAGAAAGTGAAGAAAAATAAAGCTTAAACGTTTAGTACCATTGGGCACATTGGTTTAGTCAAAAAATTGCAATAAATGAAAATAATGGAAGCATCCCGAAAGAATGTTTCTAGAATGTATCCTGCTCCTTACCGATTGCTGGAAAGTTCTTTACGTCCGACACAGAGTTGGCAGAGTTTCATGCTCTCATGCTGTCATTTTCTTTTCTTGTAATGAATGACTAATGGATAACTGAATTCAATCAAATTCTGTATGGACTAAGTATCGTAGACCTTCATGTTCCATGTTTTGTTTTTTTTCAATTGGCAGATGAATGCCTGTTTAGTAGAAACACTTGTCTGAATCCAATCAATCGGGACTCCTGCTTTACAAACACGCTTGTGAATGCTTTTATGGAGGTTAAGTTTTCAAGAGTAGGTGCGTGTGAATATACCGACTGGATATGCTTACCTTGTTTTATGTGCACACATATTTCCACTCTAAATTCTTGAACTTAATGTTAAACATGTATCCAGTCTAACTTTTCTTGCTGGGTATATGAATTGGAATAACCTTAATCAATCACATATACACTTACAATCAATGTGACCTTTGCAACGCGATTGAAAGTGCACAAAGGCAATGAGAATTGTTTTAACTAGTTTTGTTCTTCGATTAAAAAGACAATAAATGCATTAGGACCCGCTACGCCTTTCAGAGATGTCTTACCCGACATCAAAGTGAGAAAGACAAACCTCAATCATCATTTGATTAAGTGTTTTAAATTTTAATTTAAAAATCTTTAATGCGCTTTACATTATTGTAAAACATCTTTGTGAAATCAGCATAAAACAAGTGATTTGTTCCGGCATGTGAATAATAGATTGAGACGTAAACACACATAATCCTAATGTTTAATAACTGGTCTATTTCAGGTAACTATTTTCACTCAGAGGTAAAAGCGATACAATTAATTATGCAAATGATCTCTCTCTCTCTCTCTCTCTCTCTCTCTCTCTCTCTCTCTCTCTCTCTCTCTCTCTCTCTCTCTCTCTCTCTCTCTCTCTCTCTCTCTCTCTCTCTCTCTCTTTCTCTCTCTCGTTCCAGCTAATATTTGAGGAAAACACAAAGCACACAGGGTTTATCTTATATCAAAATTAAAACGTGGTTCTTTTGGCAGCGATTGGTTTGCAATTCAACAGTACAGAAATGTTTACAATTCGAAAGCGCAAGCATTTGTAAATAGTTAGAAAATAATGTATGTCGTGGACGCAGAAGAGTTTTATATGTCGAAATATCACGACCGTGGACAATAGTTATAATTTCACTCTTTAAGGTTACGGAACTTACAAACATATTGATAATTGTTATAAACAAACTCAACCCAGAATTATGAATTATTATTGCACAGTTTGTGTATTTACATATCAATGTATCTTCTCTGCGAAACAGAATAAAAATAATGTTGACCATTTTAGCGAGATCTCTTTTGTCCTGGTCCGATAGGAACAGTTTTATATGGAATGAGCGATGGTCCAATCGGAAAATCTTTATGTTAATATGAGCCATTGTCCGACAGGGAAAGCTTTATGTTCATATAAGCGATAACCTAATTAGAACAGCATTATGTTTACATGAGCGACGGTCCGATAGGAACAGAGTTTTGTTCATATATATGATGTTTTTAAACTGGATAATTTTTTTAAAAAGACTTATTCTACATTTTTTTCGCGTGAAAACAATGAAAACAGATTCAGTGGCAGCGCGAGAGTTCGAGAGTCCCAGAGGTAATGTTTTTTATTTGTTCCCCTATTCAGGAACAAAGTTCAAAAAATCATAATTTTAATTCTTTCTTAAAAATAAGATGATTAAAATCTACCAAGCATGTGTTGCCGGCCTTTTATTCAACAAAACAGTAGAAACAAAACCGTAAAAGCGGTAAGATATAAGAAACTCATCATGGTAGCATATAATAGAATAATTTATCTTTGAAATGAACGTTTTTTTAGATTTTCATCTAACGCTGCAAATTTTTAAACCCGTGTTCGATCCCGATTATTGTCATGTGAAATTGCAAATGATTGAAGCAATACATATACTTATCTAACAATTGTTATGTATTACACTAATCGCTTCAGCAGCAAAAGCACGATTGTGACATTTTCAAAGTATTTCTCTTTTTTATCTTTTCTTTAAAGTTTGAATCTTCTCACTTCAGCTTTTTGTTTATTTAAGTTTTGAATATACCTGGAATACTTATAATAATCCTAAAAAAATTGACAACACTTTAGGACTTGATCATCCACTGGTCTATATGAGAAAGGGGGAGCTCATTGTTTAGAATCAGCCGCTAAAACAGAGGGATACAGCATTCCATAACTGATCGAGAAATCTAATAAGAATGTTTTAACTGCTGCTTGCAAGTCATCTGTTATTTCAAAATCAGAAGTGTTATTATGATCAATTAGGATATCTTACTGCTTTTGTCCAGAGCTTTGTACGATAGAGCGTAGAGGAAACCAGAGCTAAATGGTACACGCTTTTGCACCTCTAATTTCTTAATCGGTTGAGACTAAAACTAATGACGTGTATCTGTTTTCCTTCAGGCAAAATCGTCCTTTCCACATAAATGTTTTTGCAACTTACCGACACTGCATCAAAAGTAACTAGCGAGAAACTTCCAGTTATGTTTGCTTAAAATTAATTATTTCTAAGAAATATAAATGAATTTCAAGCGCCTTTCCTGTTGAAGATTTTCAGCCAAAATGTTAACGATAGCATCCTGCTTGTTTCATTGTTGACATTTTTGGTTACATCATGTTAACGTAATATCTATAGTTATGGCTCCATTTGATAGTACGCCATTGTAATCTCATCGTCAAGTAGACTTAAGTATTCAAACGATGTACGATGTGGTTGGGTTTAAGATAGTTTCAGATCTACTGTTCACGTATATCTTTTGTACTGTAAACTCAACTTGAAATTGAAAATATACATTGCTGAAATGTTATGAAAGCTAATATCGATATTTCTTAATCATCAAAAGGTTGATAATTCAATTAACAGTCATTGTAGTAAATCTATGCCTACATTTGAATTCATCGTATTTTCATTATTCGTATACTAATATGAATAATTTTAAGCCCCTCCAAACATAAGGACAGAACAGTGTGGTGTCAGATTTTATGGTAATTAATGCACAAATCTGACTGCTATCTTTAAACTCTTTATTCCTCCATTTATTTTGCTTATAGTGAATCTGGAGCTTTGTAAGAGACAAGAGTCTCGTATTAAGTTTAAGATAACAGATAACGACATTTACATTTTCTACGTCAAATAAGAAATAAAACAAAAAAAAAACGATGCAACCCCTGTCTACAAATACGACAAACAACACGTCTTACACAATTATATAGTCGTTGTAAATCACCTATTCGCACTAATGTTTTACGGTGATGTTCGCATGGTGCTAACCTGTAGTTAAATACTATGCTTTCTCGTTGTTGGTTCGATCCCCAGGCAAGTCATGCCAAAGACTTACAAAAACGGTTCTAACCGTTGCCTCAATTGGCACTCAGCTTTAAGATGTTAGTGTTAGGACTGGTCGGTCTGGTATCAGGATAATGTGAGTGGGTGGGACATCATGGTACATGTCTGCAGCATGATGCCCCAGTCCTAGACATTATTATAAACTGCCACACTGCATACATCGTAGCGATATGGCTGATTCAAAGCAAGTCTTTTATATACGTAGTTCCAAATTATGGATAATATCTCTTCATTTGCAAAGTTTTATAGAAGTGAGGTACTCCAAAAATTAAATATTCTCCGATAAGCTATTCTTCATTATTACTACCCTGCTATCTGATAATTTAAATTTGAACGGAATGCTAAAGATAAATATAATAGTTTATGAATTCATGCAATGACTGTCCATCATCTGGGAGCTCAAATAACTGACTAATATTCGCTTTAAAGAACGATAATGTAAGAATAGTACTACTTTAAGAACGATGTCAATAAAAACGAATAGTCATTTGAAACAATTATTACTCGTCAGGAATAAGGAACTCTAAAGTCATCATTTCCAGCCAATTGTTATCTCCACTATTATCTCCACAATAATGTGGTAAATAATGTTGTTGCATCTCCTAGGAAATAATTCCACCTCAGTCTTGAGTACACTCATAAGCACAGTTTATTCTCTGCATTATATATGTTTTAGTGAACTCTCTCTCTCTCTCTCTCTCTCTCTCTCTCTCTCTCTCTCTCTCTCTCTCTCTCTCTCTCTCTCTCTCTCTCTCTCTCTCTCTCTCTCTCTCTGTAAGTTTTTCAATAATGGGCGTTACAGCAACTAAACAATACGGTACTTATATAATATAAATCTATTGCAGGCGTTTCATACTATAATGAATCATAATACCCTTCTGATATCAAGATACCTGACTGAAATATGACCTAAGCATTACATGCGATATTATTGTCAACAACACAGTGACATGTATTCTCATAAATGCAGTTTTATTGTAATGCCGGTGTTGCGGAGACCAAGTTGAGGACTGTAATTGTTAACATAATTGATACTTCACGGTGGCAAAACAATTTTTATAGGTGTGTAACATTAAAGTTTAAAGCCGGGCGTACGGAAATTGTTGACACCCAGGCTTTGTCAAGTTTTATAAATGTATTAGAATGGTTTGTCGGAGCTTTAAAACATGCGATTATTAGCATTTAAGTGTTTAATATTTTTAAATAGCATGTTAAAGCAAGATTTATGTCTTTTATCACAAGTTACATTGGGGTAATATCTAGCTACCAAGAAAGTGGATACCTGGCTTGGAATTCATAAAATGTTTAGCTTCAAGAAATATGAAAGGACTTTGTATAAGAAAGGTCATTTCTAACTTTCTGATAGAAAATAAAATCTGTCTCAAACTCAAGTGCAATTTTATATTTTCACACACTGTATGCAACATATCAAAAAGCTTAACTTTTTTTGTTCTCTTTTTTAGGAAAAAGCTGTAAGAAATATCAAATAAATCTCTTGACATGCAGTGTCAGTAAACAAAGTGCGTGGAAAATATATGCCATTAAAAGTATACTGGTAGGTACAAAATAATCGCCGTATGGGTCTGAATGCGATGAGGTTGGAAGGAATGAGACATTAAGAATCAAGCTGCTTGATTGCTGTCTCTAACGCCATACTTTATTATACATACAGTATCAAACATAGATATTTCCCAAACGTCTTTTTAATATTCTAAAGAACAAATTCTCCAAAAGACACTTTTCTACTGGTGTAATATAGGCTATGATATCAAGTGTGCGTCATAGCCCTCATTGTGAAATATTAGACGTGATTAATTGGGTTTTTGTTTTAAAACTATAGTATTTATTTACATGAAAAGCAATTTCCTAAATCAATCAAACGAGAAAATCTCATTCACAAAATTGTCTTAAATGGAATGCATTGTTTTTTGTTTTTATTTTTTTTTTCAAATACCGACCGAGTGAAGTAAACTAAGAGGCAAACTAACGGTCATCACAGCATTAACAATACAGAGCACAGAGGTACTTGTTGTTAGTTTTCATTCAAAGAACGACCTTGTCTAAAAAAACTGGATCTTATTGTTAAAACTGTATTCGTTATAACCCTCCTAGAAAAATGTTAATACAAAATAAGACCCAGAAATGTTGCTGACTAGAGCGACTTAATCATATGACCATCATATTCGACACTGAAATCATTAATATTTAAAATTTAAATTTTGAACTAAAAGGAACACATTATGTATTATCAACTAATCATTGATTACATGATTCAAGTTCTTGTCCGAGTAGTTGAAATATGAAATTAAGATAGTGCTATTCAAATAGTCTCATACTCTCATCAAGGTGCAAAACAAAAAAAGGAATTGACCCACATGACATTGCGTGTACCGCTATGTTGTTTTGAGACAAACAAAACAATATTGGAGTGTGCACAATGTGATGTTTGCGTTGCTTGTATTATACTCTGTTAACAATGTTAGTTTGCTTATATCAATGTGTACAAATTGACACTAAAAGAATTTTAAAAATATAAACCAGATTTTACAGAGAAAAACAAATAACGACTTGTTTTATAGTCTTTATTCTTCTAGTTTGGAGAAATTAATGAGTTATATGGTAAAAATTATTTTCTCTAATTAGAAGAGTAATTTGCTTCAAAATATTCAATAGTGACATCTTATAGTTGTCGTAATTTGCCTCACATATTTATGTTTCTGGTTTCATTACGACTATCATATGGATTTCGCGAAATATTATGGTCCTTTACTATTTTCTTGTTTATTTTCGTTCGTTTGCAAATGCATATATTTAGCAATCTTCTTATGTTCATTTATTGTTCGTTCGTTTGTTTGTTCATTTTTTATTCGTTTTATTCTTACGCTCACTTTTGTACTAGCCAACTTTGTTTATCTACCTTTATTGGTTTGTCCATTCATTGCGCATTCATTTTAATTATAAGACTGTATGGTGAAATCTATAAATTATTTAATTAGGTTATTATTGGCATTCTCAATAATAATTATTTAGAAGAAAATTCATCAGAAACGTCTTAAGACACACAGTTATAATTAATTTTATACTGCCGTGAGGGATCAATTCCAAAAGATTATTTCAATTTTTATCAAGCGAAAAAAAATATTGGATCGATTTTAACCTTTTTATCAATGAACATTTTAGATATAAAAATGACTGTACGTTTTAAAATTGAAAAGTTTAATTAATCGACAAGATCAATGTTCAAAAAGAATGCAAGTTAATACGGAATGTTGAGAAATATCTTTGCAAATGATCATCATTAAAAATTCCTATATACCTTTATATGTTTAAATGCTGTAGCAATGACCCTAATACAGAGACAAAATATATAACAGATTTCTTATTTCAGAGAGTTTTGTATAATTTCTATTCAGGAAAGAATCTAGTATTAATTAATGACAAACACTGTGCATATAAAAAAGCATGTCATTTCAATATTAATATACCATTCATCATTAGACAAAAACCTTTAAATAATGTCTGACATGTATAATATAAGAAGTGTATTACGCTCCGTTTAGTGACCGTTTTGTATATATTATTGAGATGTATCCTAAATTAATGAATTAGTATTCTGCCCTATTAATGCGTCTAACCATACAGCAGAGCAAGAGATTTGGAGCAGCATACTACCCTAAGGTGCCACGTTGATTATAGCCAAGGATTCAAATATTGTTAAGTTCCATCAAAAAATACACTGAAAATAATGAATTGATATTACCCCCATGACATATAAAATCTTTTACAATGTGAAGTGATTCACTGTCTCAAATGTCTTATGTAAATTTAACCTGTCTAAACAATTGATAAACCTTTAGAAGTTTGTGTTTTGATGTGCTCAAAGGAATTATGTAAAATATATACTCCAGAAACCAGTCTGATATTTATACAGCATATTAAATATACGGCATTGAATTAAGTATGTTTCCAATAGGATGGTGACTGGTTTCTCGTGGACTTTAGATATGGCTTTAACAACTTTTTATCCTTGTTCATTGCATCAGGCACAGTGTTGCCTACAACAGAAACCATAACATAACACGCAATGCTAGCTTTTAGGACAAAGGCAGAATAGGACTTCTATCCTTTTATCGTGTACCTTGACTGGGTGGAATGGGGCGGATTACGTAATTGTTTATAAATAAATACTTCATTGACTGGATTAGTTTCGAATGGACAGTTTTCCTGTTAACACGGAGTTTAACGTATCCGGCCGTTTATACCTTAACGCTATTTCTAATGTTACCAAATTGGAGCCCGAATGATGTCCATCAGAAATTGATCTTAGCTAGATCAATATCGCTTTCTGATTTACGTCTGTCCGGAAACAGTCTGGTAAGCTGCCAGTGGAAGAGGTCACTGTGTTCTGCAAAGCGCAAAAGTATTTTATACACAATGCTCAATGATAAATTATTATGGGAACCGGTGTAGAAAAATAAATGCATGCTTGTGTCACCGTGTTATACGTGTGCATCATTTCTAAACACAAACAAAGGATTCTTTATTGGCAAATGATTAATAACTGCAGCTTATTTGTTTGGACCCTTCATTCTAACTCCTGATGCATTCTTAAAAGCGTGTCACGTTTGTAGATACTTTATAAACTCTCTGACAAGTAAATTAGTGCTAGCCATTCTTTTAGTTATAATAATGTTTAATTGCGGATCTTTTCCTGGTCATTGCAACGATTGCGGATATTATCTTTACACTTTAAGAAACGTAGCCTTTCCGTCTAACCAAATTATAATTATTCCTATAACATGTGAATGTACAAACATATCTGCTTTTTCATTTATAAAAAAAAACAATTAAAATATGCGTCATCAAAATTACTAAAAGGTCACAAGCAGATAATACCTCTTTTAAAAGAACACTTAAGTTGAAAATGGACTGAAAGAGAGAGGGAGCAAGGATAAATAGATGCTTTTAAACTTACAGAAAACTGAGCAAAAATTAATTTTGAGGGTCTTCGGAATTGTTATAAACTGAAATTGCCATCCGTGTACTAGACCATAAATATATTTGATCCGGAATTCGTGATATTTTCACACAGAACATTAGACCATGTATTATAAACGCATATATAAAAACACGACTTTACATCAAGCGAGAGTTTTAGGGATGTTTTATATGGAGAAGAATGTTAGGACTGAAAATTCCATTACTATCATTTTGCAACATGTATATTTAATTTTCATGCTTCAAGTAAGTTCTCCATCTGATCTCAAAGCTAAACGCATTCAATTATTGTTTAAATATTATCTGATGTATATATTTAGCAATATCTTATCCCGAAGATCCAAACATGTACAACCCTTCCTATTTCAACAAGTCTTGATATATGTGTTTCACTCTGTCAGATTTGGAAGCTTATTCGTATGCAATTAAATGGAATTTGCCTGGCCATCTGGATTTCCTCTTTTGCATGGCATAGCAGCTTTTATTAGTTTTTATTAATATGTCAGGGAGTGAATTTATTGGGTCAACACACACAGTTCGGGGTGAATGTTAGGGCGACCGGAAACGAAGTGAATCTCCCTTGGAGCTGTCTGGACATGAATAGATGCGCTTTTATATTATATTTACGGTTTCTTTCTCAATTTTATGCACTATTATAGTGAAATGGTTTTGAATGTTACAACCATATAGCCGCTATATTGTTTCGAAATTTAATCCAGAATCGACATTTATTTAGGTCGCAATATTGAAATGTCATATTTCCGTAAATCTTGATCTAAAAGCGAGCTCACGACGTTTTAATTGTATCTTGTAATGATACACTAAACATCAGTTTACTTCTTTACTATAATCTAGTAGCCTTGGTTATCCTTTAATTGAAAAAGTAGTTGCTCTGCTTCAAAAAAGTAAGACTGAAGGAATAAAAGCGAAATGAATGACATTTTTGATAAGATTATGAAGGACAAAATATAACAAAAAATTAAAACACATGTCTGACTTGTTTTATTTGTCATTTCTTCCAACTCCATGCAGACAGTTTAAAATTACCATTTTAACACCATTTAGAGTACATCAAATGGCTCCACACAAAATTTAAATTGAAACTCGATCCGTGATCATGTCAGCACTGAGAGTTACACAACCCCACAACGGATTCTTTATTATGAAACATCACTTCGCAACAAAACAACAAGTCTTGGCGCAATCGTGGATGATGTCCATTTCTTTTTGTTGGCGCAAGCTTGGCGTAATTTCGATGTTTAGGTGACAAGATTTATCATGAGCAGACAAAGGAACTAGCACTAAGGTTGGACAATAGGATATAATTCAACCATGCGATAAAAAGAACAAAATCGTTTTATTTTGCCACAGATCAGCTGGATTGATCTGAAGACATCTTTCGATCTTGAATCTTGTATTTTAAAACAGTGCATATTTGTTGGTGGATAATTCTTTAAACTTGTAACGTTTTGTTCATAATGTCACATTCATTGAAATAACAAAGAGGGTCACGTCAGAGATCATATTATCTTAAAGCAGGCTGTCAGGAGATGAACGATATAACGAAAATATGAACTCTGCCGTATGATGAGAGGTTAAACAAAACATGTCTGGATGGATTGGTGGCCTGATGGCGAAGCATATGGTTGTACTCTGTCTTTATATTCTTGAACAATTTTTATATCTTTTACTTTTATTAGACAACAGTATTTGTAGAGTACTGAGAATTGTTTCCTTATAAACACGCGAATTATTGACATATACGTGTCACATGCACAATTAAACATGATCATGTAACGGGGGAAAACTGGACGTTGCCATTATCCAACATTCGTCACTTAGTTCTTATATTTAGCATGTCCTTCAATATTAAACAAATTACTTTGAAAAGTGACCTATAAACTTGCATTTTAACCTCTTCTCTGCCCATTTCAGGCAATGTCCAGTGACAAGACTAATGTTATTGTAGTCTCTTAACTCATATCGAGAAAAAAAACATATTTATAAATGGAATCAAAGCAATGAAAAGCATTAACATACTGATGACAGCCTTTTTTGAATTTTTGCAGCAACATTCCGATAAATCATTGTTTGCTAGTCGAGATTGTATTGTGTATATTTAGTTTGTATTGTGTGCTTGATTTTTCTCGTACCTGACTTTTGTCTAGCTTTCAGTTATACATAGATCTTTACTTGGGTTTGATTTAATGATCTTGCATTGGTTATGACCTTAGAAGGTTCTAAAAGAAACGTTTTTTTTAACAGTTTAGGTGTAATTTCCTTTAAGATGACTGAGTTGTTTTCTTTTTCTTCAGAAATTTCTATTGCTACATAGGTCAAGTGGGAATGTATTAATTTGAGAGGAATATTTTATTTAAACTATTAATTGGAATTGGAAAGTGTTCAATGACAGTTGAACTAAAATAATATTTTCGAATTATTTAGAATTCTTTCAAAGATCTTTGGATTATGCCATTGTGATACATCAAGACCGTTGGTTCATCAAACAATTCAAGCATTATTGGCACATCAGCTCATTCAAAATCATACTTCACTCTATAATTTGGATTTGTGATATAACTTATATAATCATTTAATATTTAATGTGCAATAATGTAAATTCCTTTTTAAAATTCAGTTTGATTGCTAGGCAAATAAATTGTTTTGCCGAATTTTACAAAAGCAAATATTGATTTTGCTTTTTTCTATTACTTTGTTTAATAACGTAGAGTAGTGCCAGTTGTATAGTGTCACAACATAAGGGCATCTATTGCCATTTTCCGTTGATATAAACTGGCTAATGTTGCATTTACCAGCACCCATACGATGCATGATCTAGTCTACATATTTATTTGCAGCCTATAAAACGGTTATGTTGGCCTTCAAATACAGTAGGATTCTTAGATGTTAGGATCAATGAGGAATTTTCAGTCTAAATTATCTTAATTGTAGTGTTGTCTCTCAGGGTTTCTTGTGAATCTGTTGCTATTGTTTTCGTTTTATTTTGTTTTGCTCTAGAACAAGTAGGATTCGTTGGTTCCCGCACAGATCCGTAAAAATTAATACGCTGTACATTGCATATATTTTGAAACTCATATTGTATGGCATGTATAATTTTGTTTCAATACTCCCATATAAAATATTCGTTAAGATTAGGGAACTTTCACAAGGACGTATTGTTTTACATGCAACTATCGACGAAGAAATGACCACAGTCAATGACCGATAATTAGTCGTTGCAAATAGATATTTAGTCTAGTTCTTTAACAGCCCTCTTTCTTCCATTCGGACAGAGTAGGTGGCAATATGTCCTTTTTTCAGGCCTAATGACAGATTGCACATCCGCTAAAAAGACAGTCTTCATCTAAAACCATTCGCTTTTTAAAGGAACTAGCTCTTTTGGATTACATGCAGATTTATGACTATTATCCATCTGCCTGTTTTCTTTGATATGCTTGACTATTTCTCTTGTTATCGCTGCGACTGTGTTTTGCAATTCATTCCATTGCTTTGCTATAAATTGAGAGCCTCTCCTTCTGTGTCTCTGTAAAGATGAGTTTATGTTTTTATGTGACTTTTTCACTTTTTTGTCTTTGGCTATTATTAAATTATCCATCTCTTCTAAATAAATGTGTCCATCTCCTACCTATTTTGTTTGCTTTCATCTCTCTCTCTTGCTTGCCTCTCTGAAATATGAGGTGTCCATGTGTGGATTTATGTGTGTGTGTGTGTGTATGTGTGTGTGTGTGTATGAGAGAGAGAGAGAGAGTAGGGGCGGGTAAACTATAGGGAAGGGAGATTATGTTTGTGTTTCAGTCTTGATTTTGTGCTCCTTTCTCCCTACTTATATATAAAAAGCACTTTATTTGCCGTTTTGTCATATACCTATGTTTCTTTTACGGCACTATTACTCACAATCTTATATTATATATTGTCTTTTATTCTAACTCTTATGTAACTATACGTTTTATAGGTTGTCCATGCATGTAGAGATCTCTTCAATATGATTACTTATTCACCTTATCGATTTTGTCTCAGTACCCTCTTTGGGACGTTAATTCCCATCAATGTATCTTCGATGTCCCGTATTCTCTGTGCGTAAGTTTTTATCCGTATCTGAGTTATAGAACGATGTGATATACACGACCCAGTTTCTGGCAGTTTCGTACAAGTCTCAAGACTGGCTCGTGCCAAGTATTCATTTACTAGTTTCGATTTGAAATCCATTTTGAACAACATCAATCATTTTAAGACCTTAGGAGGAAGTAAACATAGATACTAAAGGAAAAATGATGTGATAATCCGGAACAAATCTTTTCAGGTGAATTGTATTGAAAAACAATGTTTGTAGGGGGGAACGTGATCTAGAATACAGACTGTTCTGCTTAGCTATTCTAGGAGGTATTATTAAACACACCCGGCTTTATAAAGAACCACTTTATATGGTCATCCAAAGTTCTTGACCATACGGGGTCAAATTCTCTCTGTCCATCTGTTCGCTTAATGGTTGCATAAGAACCTGAATGACGGCGCAGGTTCAGCTAACCTGTTGGCCGTTGACCATACAGGTAAGCCAAGTACAACAGCAGGTTTTATTGGGTGAAGGCATCGTATTCAATTTCAGACTTTTCCTGACCCCTAAGCTTAATATTTCGAATTTGTTTTCATTCATTCAACTTGAAAATGCTATGCAAATTTCTTCCAGTCGTAAATCTTTCAGCAAAATGCAATAAATTCAAAACAGATTTAAATGGGATTTTTAATTACAATTCTATTTATTTGCCAAACCAATTAAGAACGCTCTCTCTCTCTCTCTCTCTCTCTCTCTCTCTCTCTCTCTCTCTCTCTCTCTCTCTCTCTCTCTCTCTCTCTCTGGCACAATTGAGTCTGGAGAAAGCGATTGCGCATCAATCTCACAGTACAGTGATGAGTCTCGAGTTGTACGCGAGAAAGTACTAACAATACGTAAAACAGGTATGCAATGAATGCTTCAATGGTACTTTATAGGTATTATTTTAAATATTCATATTCAAATTGTTTTCTTTTTTAATCAAAGGCATAAAACTGATCCAGTTTGATTGTATTTCCATGGCCGCTATAAAAGAAAATTAATTCCGATTTTACTCCAATCTCTTAGATTTCTATGAATTTATCGGAGCATGTTTCTTGACACGAGGAAAGATTATATTGCCATGGTAATTGACACCACTCTTCTAATCTACAAAAGAGCATGCTAAATCATTTACTTCACCATAATCACTATTATCGGCATTAAAGTCAGTCCTTACATTCTCATTATTTTAGGAATTTTCTACAGCAAAATAACATTTAACCTTCCAATTTACTTTTATACTATTCTTGACTTCATTTCGACTCCTTTTTTTACTAAAATGCTATTAAGGAAAGAATTTTGAATAATTCCAAAATTAAGGTCAAGAACTCTATCCGAAGCGATAAGCTTTGAGTCTACGTCAAAAGAAACAACACACACCTAGCTCTTAGAATGCAAGGGTTTGCCAGGTGTAAATGGAGTGGCATTGTTGCAGACGTTCAGTTATTGGTCTAAAAATTATATTGTCCAAAGATGAAAGATAAAGAGAAAACGTTCAAATCTGATATTGAAAACATAGTTGGAGAGTAATTTATCGTTCGTCATTCACATCCATATAAAAAGCCCTCATTTCATTGTCGTCGTCGTCATCATCATCACACAAACATCATCATCGTCGTATTCGTCATCTCTCTTTTTTCATTTTTTTTATTATATCTCAAATTTAGACACATAGAGATACATAAAGAAAATTATGACGTTGATTTATATTTATTTTTAAGCTTTAAAAAATAGAAAATAAACATCGGGTTAATAATACGCTGATCTTTTAGTACCTATATCCAAGCTCAGTCAGAGAGGGAAAGGTGCCATATGGTTCCGGCCTCAACCCCTAAGCGCTTTTTAAAACAAATTCAAAAAATAATAATAAATATTCCTCATTGTGAACTAGCTTCTCTTTTAAATCTTTATATAGCAAATTATATGGGTCTGTTATGGTGTTCGATTCATTTCCAAATTTTGTTATAACCGGTACCTGGAATCAGTACACAATTAATAAAGTCCGGATTGAATGCAGCCCCAGTCTATTTTTATATCATTTTTTCCGTCTCCATTTGGTGATGATACGTAAGTTAGATTTTGGCATTCTTGGTAAGGATTTAAAGGCAATTGCTTATTCTTTAGAATGTGAGGTTATGGTGTGGTTGCCTCTGTGTATGTCGGCGACAGTGCACAGTGAGTAATAAGGCCATGATGATGATTCTGAAGTGAAATCTGTGTTCCGTTGCATGGAGTTTTGTTTACAATTCAGTCTCTCAAAAACTGCAGGTCACCCCTTGATAAGAACTTCACCATAAAGTCATCTTTGAGGGTATTTTAGATTAGCATATGATTTGTATTGATTGTCACACAGTGGAAAGTTCAGTACTGAGAAACAAATGTAGAGACTATATAGTAAAATTAATTGTGTTCTTTGGCCTGTCAGCACTGCATTTCAGTAAAGTTTAAACTGATATAAAATCTTTATTAATATTGACAGACACATTAAATATTAATATGTTATTTATATTCATTATAAAATATAAAATGAAATAAAAGAAGAAAGTTTCAATTTTAAAAATTTTAATGAAGTTATAAAACAAAAATTAAAAAAAATAAACTTTTTTGACCAAGTATGCACTTATATAATATTTAGTGGGAATGATATTAAATGATATCAGCATGTATGTACTCCTCCACCCCATATACAAGCTCAAATGATCGATATTTGTCAAATTTTGTCAGAGAAAATATCTTTGTTAGTCAAAATGAGACCCTCATTTAAAATACATAAAGACAAAATTTTATTTGGTTTTATGTCTTTATGTCATTGAAACTATTTATTTGGGGTCCAACCAGTTAATTTATGTGTTTAGATGGGGTGACTTCCTGAGTATTACATACATATCTGCTTGTAAATCTATCAGTATTTTATTTATAAACATAGTTATATGATATTTAGTGAGAGGGCAGAGATGAAGACTTTATACTAGAACCTGCTCAAGTTCTCAACAAAAATAATATCAAGCTGTCAGAAAATGAAATACAGGTCAAAATGATGAAATATACTTTACCCATGTATATTTACCGTTGCATGTAAGAAAACAGCAAAATGATGTAAGTTGAACACAGAATGCATTCCATTTTTTTATTGTTCAGTTTCTTTAAGATGATTGATGTAGTGCGGCATTGTGGCCCAGATGATATTATGGGAATTCTAATGATCCATTTTTGCTTTATGCATTATTAATTACTAATAATATTTGTTATCTGACACTTTAAAAATTACATAAGAAATATTCAAACAGATTATTTGAATTTAACTTTTTAAAACTTATCTTAAGATGGTTACATAGCTGACATAAACAAATATGCATATATTTTGAAATGTTTGTGATCAAAACTTGACATTCAGTACATCATATAGTCTCACATAGTACCTATAGTATATCTGTAAGGCTCAGTGCAGACTGTGTGGACTTAAAATATCCCAAGACGTTATTTTCATCATGAATATGCCTCTGTATGGTAACACATTTCAATTTAGTACTTTGACCGAGGGCGCTATTGCAGCATCAGCTGATATCTAATTCCATTGAATCATTGAGCTTAATAATTTGGTAACCAACACTCTTAAAAATAGACTAAAAATATTCAAACAGATCATTTGAATTATGTTTGCACATGTGGTTTTAACAAGTACATTTCATATGTCCCACACATGCAAATGTCTATCCTTGTTTACAAGTTTTCGGGATTACAATTTCACATTTAGTTGATGATATAGGATCTATTGGTACCTATAGTTGATCTGTGTGGCCACATTTGGCTGTATTCACTCGCAATATCTAAAATTGTTTTCTCTTCATGAATAAGATTGCATATAGTAATGCATTTTAATTTAGTACATTGTCATTTGACTTTCCATTATACTGGTACCTATTAATATTTGCACCAATGATCAAACCTCATCGTTCCAACATTGCCTTAAACTTTATGATACATACTCTATCTGATTAGTTATTTGACCTGTAAATGGTCTAGTTTTTTAGGATGCATTTATCACTTTAATACATGCTCATTGCTTCACATTTCTGAGTGTCACTCTGTCAAGTTTACCTTTTTTACCCATATTTGCAACCAACCTCAATGTTTTGTTGTTTTTTTTAAATCACCATATCTAACACATTTTAACTTCATTTGCCTACATCTTACTGTTTTCTAGGATTAAGTGAAACATGTTATATCTTTTCAGGTCTAGCCTGGTATATGAAACAAAGTATTAGAGTTGTTTCAGTTTGGAAGCTCTCCAGTAGTCCGGTGGTAATAGCAAGGTCTCTTAAGGACATGTGCAGTGTGCTGCTATAAGTGACCAAGATGAGTTCATATCAGTACACTGATATACAGCATCTCAAAGACATGGCTTAGATCTTTATGAGAGAGATTCGCATCATTGTTCAGTAAGGTGGTCCGGGCCTCGCTTGACTCCTGAAGGAACCTACTTACATCGAGAATTTTGGGCGTTAGATCATTTTAAGTCAGTATCACCTGTTAGAGTAGTCTCCCATTATATCATCTCTGAAATCTTTGGTCACTGTCTCCATAATTATATTTGGCCTTGGGAGAGATATCGGTAACTTAAAACGAAATGCTCAAGAAACTTGAAGTCAATGTTACTTTTCAGAATTGTAAAGAGGACTTTTAAAGATGTAAAACTGATTATTAGATTTGTTTATTATTTCTTTATAAATCTCTTTATACTAAGAAGAAAGGATAAGACGTTTTACAAATATCCTACATGTGTATTAACTCTGCTAAGAAAGAATTTAAATTGGCTCAGTCCTATAAAGTTAGACTTGCGAGACTTTAATTTTTAGACTTTCAAGAAACAACAGTCCAACAATTAAACACTCCAGAAATGAAAAAAAAACTTAGAAGTTTACAGTGTGTTTCTGAGTGTGTGCCTGTGTGTGTGTGTGTGTGTGTGTGTGTGTGTGTGTGTGTGTGTGTGTGTGTGTGTAAAAGAGCCAGAGAGATATTTGTATTTGTAACGTAGCTTTAGCAATCTTTCAGTCATATCGCAACGATGTCTGCAGTATGGCAGTTTATACTGATATCTAGCATTGGGTCAGCATGCGGCAGACATGTAGCATGATATCCCACTCAGTCACATAATCCTGACACTGTTAGTACCATTTTTTGTAAGTCTTTGGTATAACTCGACCGGGGATCGAACCCACGACCTCACGCATAGGATATGTCTTCAACAACCTTAACAACAACATAGCTTTTTGCTATAATCGTTACTTTAAATTACCGGTTGTAATACCATCGAGGCATTGCAAGTTTTTGACATTTTAAATTTCAAATTTCGCAGTAGTAGTAGTAGTACTAGTAGTAGTAGTAGTAGTAGTAGTAGTAGTAGTAGTAGTAGTAGTAGGAGGAGGAGGAGGAGGAGGAGGAGGAGGAGGCGGAGGAGGAGGAGAAGAAGAAGAAGAAGAAGAAGAAGAAGAAGAAGAAGAAGAAGAAGAAGAAGAAGAAGAAGAAGAAGAAGATGTAGGAGGACCAGGAGGGGGAGGAGACGGAGGAGGAGTTTACATTTTTAAAACTAAAAGCATTAGCTACGTTACTTGTGCATTGTATTTCGCTTGTTACTGCAAAGGTCAAAATTCATATAAAATCTCCTATAATGGGACAATTCGTCTCCAGGTCTGATACTCGAGACGTTATTGCATGATGATATCGAAACTTCACCATGAAAATAAGAGTCTGATCAATCTTTCTCATATCAACGTTTGAGCATCATTAAAGGCCGTTTAATAGCATTTCGAACACTTAGAGTGGATTAAGATGAGATTCCTGTTGAAATTAAAATTAAACACGATTTTGAACTTATTGGAGGCTTTTCACGAGTATTCTTGTTAATATTGTCAACAGGAATGTAAATAAATCGTCGAATTTCGGTATGTCATAAATTCAGTTTTACGGGAGTCCCGTTCAATACCGTCTTCAACTGTTCATCGCCACCCGTATCGTAAATCTAGGAAAACAAAGAACGTGACTATTAATCAGTCTTGGACAACGACCTTATATATTTAGATAGGATAGACGAAATAGATGATGTCACTCAACATTAAAAGAACTTAACCTCTTCAACAGCAAGGTCATTATAGATTCTTGCAAAGTATGGCATGATCTGTTTTAGTAACATAGTCTTTTGATGTTCGAAAGAATTTAAATTATAAATCTCCTATATAAATCGACTAAGCACTCCGATGATGATGATATTTAATTGTTCAAGCGTTTAAGAGTTCCAAATAAATCTATGCAATCTCTGGACGTGGATACAGAGACATATTAGGAACAATGTGAAAGGCAACAACAATACCACAATGCTCAAACAGAATTGGGTGAGGACAAGAAACACAGGACCCTTAGCAACACTTTCCCCAACAGTACATTTGCGAATTTTTGTAAGGATATGATTTTGTTTTACTTCTGCCAAGGTTTATTAATGGGTCTGTGGATGGTGGAAAGGGGGGCTGCATGAATCGCTGAAAAACTAGAACATAGTATTTCCCTATTACTCCAAAACTGTTTATTTCCAGCTAGGGAATAATGTGACCTTAGATGGCACGTGTTCTCCGTTTAACTGATTATACTTGTGCAAAAGTTAGACCCAAGTGCAGATATTAAAGACCCTGATCTACCATTGCATAATGCGCTGACAGATCATGGTAGATGTCTGTTCAACTGATGAAGCCTTATTACAAGCTACGTATATCCATGTCTGCCAATGGATAATGCGATGGCAGATCTGGGAGTATACAGTTTTGCAGTTGGATATAACATATATGATCATGTAGGGTACATCCCTAGTACTCCTGGGCTAGTTTTAAACCTTTAGGACGAAAGGAGCTGACAAATGACCGGAACTTTTGTTACTTCTGAGCACTTTTTCCCTTGCTTCCTAAGATTTGTTCATCCATTTTTATGTACCCGTACAAACATTTTTATTTACCCGTCTCCAGACTTCACTCGTGTGCAATGTTACATCTAAAGTGCGCGGCTGCGCCTTCGCGCAGCTCATTATAAATACCGCGCAGAAGTTTCAAAATTCCGAACACAAGTGTGGGTAGCAAATACATACGCCGCTCAGCACCTTCAAAATTCCGCGCACACAGAACAAAATATTTGAGGGAACGAGGCTTGTGTGTGTGTGTGTGTGTTTGTTTGTTTGTCTCTTCAGTTTTAATTTTGTCGTTCGGTTTTCTCCTGCTGGTACTAAATGCTATTTCTGCCACAGTCTTCTTGTTATTTTCTTAGCCAATCCTAAACTATTTCATTTCCCATCTTGTAACTTTTTTGGGAGAGGGTTGCTTATATTAATATTGATATCTCCTCTCCGTCGCTCTATCTTAGTTGTACAAGCCAATCAATGATATAGAATAAGAACTGATGTCATACACAGTAAACAAACTATAATTCCCATTTATTAAGCAGGAATTTAGGGACTATTTTCTTTGGAGAGGTTACCGAGCGCAGTAACATAGATATTTAGTCGGGCTAGGATGATCTCCAACCCAATTACGTGGGAACATCCCTAATGCCTTACACCAGTGGCAGATAACTGGGATGATTTTTTTACCTACCTAAAAGTATACTACGTTACTTAATTTTGCTAGCTTTTGATTGTATATGCTGATAATGCAAAATCAAGTTAATATGACGATATAAACTACAATGTCTAATCATCTGGTATCCAAAGTCAAGGAGGTATTTGGAGACCGAGAAAAGTCAATGGAGAACCATTCAGATTTCATAATCTTTCCTAAAATGATCCCATCTTGAAATTAGAAAGCATTTGACTTTGAAAGCTTAAATTAACAGAATAAAAGAAGTTTGATCTTCATTCAGTGTAATGTCATTGTGCAAGCGACTATTTCGATATAGTATTTTAAAATTCGATATAATATAATTAATATTCGATATAGTATAATTAATATTCGATATATTATAATTAATATTCGATATAATAAATTAATATTTAATATAATATAATTAATATTCGATATATTATGATTATAATCATCGTCAGCACAGTCGTCAGCACAGCTGTAGGTGTAAGATGGTTGTTTAGACCGAAGAATCCAACCGCAAAGCATGTCATTCATATGTTTTTGAAATGGAAATAAGAAATAATCAATGGAAACAAGTCACTCATTCAAATACTTTTACCTGGACAAAGTCCCAGGAAAACACTTGATAACGCAAAAAGTCCCAGGAAAAGACGTCATTATGCAAATAGTCATATAAGAAAGTCACAACCAAGCCTGGATGAAATAGATTAAATGTGGGCCAATAATATTGACCGGCAGTTTTTGGGATTATATCGTTTATTCATTAAAACCTGCAAAACTCTTTCGGCAGTTTAGATTGCATATATCGGGTATATTTTACACACCTACAGGTATTTCTCGCGGCTGTTGGGCTACCGTCAGCTGAAAGGTTATTTTGGCTATATGTAAATATTATTTCCTAATCAGTTGTAAATCAACATGGAATAACACAACCTTGCGTCCTATGGGAAGTTTGGATATGGCGCTAAATATTGCTTTCGCCAAATACCGGCAAGCGTCTAAAATGTACGAAGGTGTGTTCCAAAAAGAAAAATTGTACATCATACCCCACATATCGACATCCGTATCAACAAAGATCCGCGGGACAAATTTATCGGACTAGAGTAAAACCGCAGACGACATAAAGTGCTACAGTTTTGCTGTTTCATCTTTAGCCCTGTCTGATGTAACAAAAAAGAGGAATGCGCGGTAATAGTCAATTTTATCTTTACATGAGTAAAAGTTCTTTTATACTACTAAAATATAATTAATGGGCAAATATTACGGATTCCCAAATTCCCCATACATTTGTTAAAATTATTTTGTACGACATAAGGTTATGTCAGTTGTATCATTTTGACTCTATGGGGTTAACAGTGATTAACTTGTTTCCGTTTTAAATTAAAGAAAGATTACTTCATTTCTTCAACATGCAAGCTGAGTGTCTCCTTAAGACCTTGTTCTCCTACAAAAAGGATGGCTATTCCAGGTTGTTGAGTACTAAATCAACCACCATAGCAGTAGAGACCTTTAAAGAAAAGGTCCCCGGTTTCTGTTCATTTTTTTTTTTTGAACGTGCGAAAGAAGTAAAAGACAAGAACGATGTCAGGAGGAAAGGAACGAAAATAATTCTTTAATCAGTACAAGAAGAGGGCCTGCTAAAAGTCACAGCCGTCGTAAACGTAACAAAAATAAATACTTTTATTTCGTATAGAGTTTAATGTGTGTAGACTACACCAAACACATGGGGTGAATGTTGTAAAAGACCACCACATATGAAGATATAACATTTTATTTATTTATTTTTTGTTCGCAGTGCTGTATATTTGTCCTTACGAAGTCATGTCCTTTCTGAGAAAGATTCAATAAACCCGACACCAACAGTTCTATACCTTCGGATACAAACATTCAAACTATGTTTTGCGGTATGGATTTATTTAATGCGTGTTTCTATCTCAGTTACATTTCTGACTTATTGATTTGAATAAAAGAATTCAAATTAATTGCGTTCGGTCCTATTTATCCCAATACGCAACTTCAATCGATTACGATTTTTATGCGTACCGGATGATCTGATCATTTTTTATTTGCTTGATTAATTATATTGCTAGTTCGTTTGATTTTCTAAATGATATTATTTATGTCGTTTGGGTTTTGTTATCGGTAATTATGCAGTTAATTTGTAATATATAAAACTCTAAGCAACGTACCATTTCCACATTAGTTCTAGTTTCCAGAACAAAATTTCCTGCTTCACAGCTCAATCAAATGCTTTTGTGTGAGATTTAACTCCTGTAAGTCTATTCTATCCCAGACACACCTTACAAGATACGCATACTTTTTCTTGCAAGATAAGCATAATTTTTCTTCGTCATCAATAAATAATGTAGACTTGTATTTTCATTTTATTAGCATTGACTATTTAACATTTTATTTCTGTGACATCCAAAGTTGTTTTCTTTTTTTTTTTTTGTTAAGATATAACCTTTTATTTATTTTTTTGTTCGCAGTGCTGTATATTTGTCCTTACGAAGCCATGTCCTTTCTGAGAAAAATTCAATATACCAGATACAACCAGTTCCATACCTCCAAGTCTTAAAAGGTAATTGGAAACACATGGATAATGAGTCTAAATTTTCTCCCAGAGAAGCAATGTATCTGCGATTGAGAAAAAATATATATATTATTTATATGCAAAGTATGGATTTATGTCAGATACTTACGAGGCTGGCACTGCTCGTGAATAAGTGAATAAATAAGTACATAATAAGATCAGATAACCGTAATGAAATTAGTTAAAATTGTTTATATAGTTCCACATGATAACATATCATTGGGGCAAATCAAGGTCACACACACACACACACATACACACATACACACACATATATACATAGGAATAGAAGAGTAATGTTCTACGCACGGCTGATCATGTTACTTACAACGAATGGTACATCAAGGTTATGATCAGCGACATAAAAAAATGTAGTCAAATTAATATCCAGCACCTGTTATGTACCATTTTCCAAACTTCACTTTCTCCAGAATTGACTTATCAGAAGTCATCTAAACGTTGCTTAGTACAAATATCCATGTTTCCTATAGGTGACGTCAACATAGATTACCCAACAATTCGCTGCCTCTCCAATTGTGCTAATAAGTTCTTTAACCCTAAGCAGCGCTTTGATCAACACAAATTTGTTGCACCCTTTATACAAATAATATTTGATGTATCCACTCAAACAGATTATACTAATGTTTCTGAATAGTGTTTACTGCAAGGAGAACACGTGCCTCTTATTTATTGCTATTAATTATGCTTTGAGGTAAGTGACTTTCTTACCGCACTGTAACCATTATTCGCTTATAATATTATTATATTAATAATAATATTATTAACGCTTATTCGCTTTCTGTGTTTAATGGTGCCGTACCTACTCGTTTGTAAGTTGAGTCTTGAGTATGACTGAAAACAACATTGACTCTGATTCGCCGTAGCATTAAGCACCAGCAGATCGGAGTCTCTCCTTTTTCTTCTTTAAACAATTCATTAGTGTATTTGTTTCTGTTTCTGTTTGAATACTTATTCTTGTTGAATCCTGTTCTTGAAACACCTGAGAAATATTTAGATTCTTTGTAGATGGAAGGGTACCTCTTAGTACCTTCTTACTTCAATCATTTCTTTCTTAATGGTACCTATGATATATTCGTCTGTCTACAAAGGGTACCGCCAATGCCCCTTGCTTTCAACCACCGATATCCAAAGGGTAACACATAGTACCTTCTTTAACATAAATATCAAAAGATGAAGTGTTAAGACATCTTCTCAGTTGAGTTGTCAGTACATTAATGGATATTACTGGATTAAATCCTAAATCTTACAAATATCTACATATGTATTTTTTAGTATATCACCTACATTTACAGTCATATATCAATCCTACATTATCTTGTTGAACTGTTTAAAAAAGGTGTTGCTTTCCATTTTCCTTTTCATAAACTTTTTATATTCAACTCAGGACATAGAGTACATCGCTCTCGCCGATATTACACGAAAAGTCAAACGATGTAATTATTTTTTTCGTAATTGTCTTTAAACAATAAATTTCACAATGTGTATTTGGTTCGCTATTCACTTTCTTTGTTGTTTCATAAAAATTATTTATTGATTTTGCTAATGTATTTTAACTTGTTGATCACACTATTTGGTTTTAAAGAACAAAAATCCCAAATAAACAAAGAAATCCTCCCACATGAGTCTTTGTTGATAATCGTAACTTCAACTTCATCATTATCATCATCATCATCATCATCATCATCATCATCATTATCATCATCATCGTCGTCGTCGTCGTCGTCATCAACCAATTCCCTCCATCTTTCCCTAAGTTAATACAATTAGTTTTGTCCGTCTAACTCCAAGATAAAAATTACTTATGGCGTTCCACAATCTTTACTTTTGGTCCCATTCTATTTACGCTTTCAAAAATCATTTGCTTTAAGCATATCTACGTGTAAAATTCCCTTTCCTATTTATTCCTCTGTCCCAAATGTATCTTCTTAGTGTCCATTTAAACATCCTATTGAATTGTTACTGTGTGATGGCACACCTGAAATATATTAAAACCATTCACCTGTACATGCCAAATATTATTACTGTGAACGTATTTTGTGCTAAACATCGCAAATACGTCTGTACCTGTCATGAATCTACGTAATTTCATTTATCTATTTATATTTTAGTGGTTAACTTTTGCGCTGCCTTTGATACGTGTGTATGTACTGGGTCATAGTATAGAGGTGCTTCAAACATTTGTATCGTTGTATACTACATTGCTGCATTTTGTGAGTGTTTTATTGAATTTTCAATTATGTACGTTGTGCGCTGCACGTATCTTTTATTATACAGTTGAATATTTAATTTTATTCAGATATACTAGGCAAAGAGGGTTTTGGGGGCTTCTTAAAATTGAAACTAAGTCACGCTGTTAGCTGGTACAACGTGACTGTTTATAACTGTTCTTAATGTTATACTTTCTTAAACGTTTATTTTACTACCAAAATATAATTTGGGAACTTTCAGTGTCACTTTTCAAGTTCAAAACTGGGCGTATTTCATTTATTAGGCAGGAGGCATTCATTGAATCTACGATGTGTACTTGGCATGCACGCCAGATTTTGTACTAATGAAATGTGTCCCTAACAATTAACCTTCGTGCAATAATACAAGTGTTAATGTGGTATCTTTAGTAACAACAATCTGAAAATCCTTCTTAATTCTCAAATAGCTGAGCCAATCACACTAGAAAGAAAGAAAACATTTTATTTTACGTCTGATTTCAGGATGAATTCCCTCAGCAACAGGGCTGAAATGAAAGTCAAGTTGAACATTCATCTTTCCAATCGTTTTCAAAACTGAAAATAAGCACTGCACCGCTCATACCTGTTGCATGGTTACTCTCGTTTACCGATACCTCCATCATTTTTTCTAGATATTTATTGTTTACGTCTTGTACAGAGAGAGAGAGAGAGAGAGAGAGAGAGAGAGAGAGAGAGAGAGAGAGAGAGAGAGAGAGAGAGAGAGAGAGAGAAAGAGATGGGGGAGACAGACAGACAGAGATGCACATATGCGCTCGTGAGCCACACAAATAAAATTGTGACAATTGTTTATTATGCATACGGTGTATAAGATAATTTAATATTCACTACTTGGAATTGTTAAGGTTAGAATGGGGATGACATCTTGGTGAAATGTTTGATTCTATTCACGGACATTCATTGTTCTAAATACCTGGATGAGGACGAGTATTTTCCGTGGTGGCAATGGCATTGTGAATGTGTTGTAAGGTGAAAATGTTGTCAAGCCAAAACAACATTTTCAATACATATAACACTTTCCAAGGAAGAAACAAAATTTAATTTATCTAGGCGATCACCCGGGTTTTAGTCAATCAAAATTGCTCTTTTTATTAGGACGCATTAATGATCCAACACCTTACCCACTGAAAATGAGATTTATCATCGTTTTAAGTCCAGGTGCCACACACCTCTGAAAAGTAAGTGTTATTGACGCTGATTTTGTTAAGAAATCGGAGTGATAATCGTCTTAGTCTATCAACAGTTTGCTGTAATCGATACGTAACTAATCCAAACCAAATAAGCTTAGAAAGGCTAGAAGGACAGGGGAGGGCATAGCAGGAATAAAATGAACACTTCAACTTTAGGATTTCTCTTTCATTTGAATTCATCGTCATTTGAATTCGGGAAGAGAAATCAACATTTGTACAAAATTATATAATTGAAAGAGCTTTTTTAAGCTATACAAAATATGGAAGATTGTCGTCGGAGATAATTCATGCGCCATTTATCTTATTCGACAATAGATAAAAATATAAGATGTTTGTGTATATATTGCTGCAATGAATCCGCTGTTCGAAATAAAAGAATTTCCCATTATCACATTAATCGAAAACGAGGCTAATATGCCACATGTTACGTATTTTAAAGAACTTTTTCGTATTGTATAGAACAGGTCACGTAATCTTATCATACTTAAGATTTGGAATATGCCTTTCCACGGCTCATCGTTGTTTTACGTATTAGTAGTGAGGATATGTAAATACGGGTAAAGACAATTCATTGATGTTTTTTGGTGAGAAACTTCAATTATCTATCATTTCTTCAAGAAAATTGTTGTTGGGCTTAACGTCATTTTTCAGCACACGATATGTTATTCATGGCGGCCAGTATTAATGGTGGAGGAAGAAACCGGGCAATCACCGGAAAGAACCACCGACTCACGAGAAGCTACTGGCAAGCTTTCTCACCTATCCGCATTCGCCGAATCCTAGACTCGAACTCACGCAGAGGTGATATGGCAGTGATCCGTAACGGACAGCGCTTTAGACCACTCGGCCACTCAGGGCCCCTCTTCCAGAAAGAGTGTCGATTAAATGTTGAATATAGGTGGAGGCGATAACGAAATCATTGTTTGGAAATTGAAAGTAGTTGTCTTTAAAAAAAAAAAGAAACAAACAAACCGCGTAATACAGAACGATCATCGTCTTTTTGAAACTAAGCGAATATCATAACTTAAAGGAAATCTCAATTAAATAAATAAATAAATAAATAAATAAATATCTTACATATTGACTTGATGTGTGTGGTTGGACGGGTAAAACGCTTATATATAAAAGCAGAAAAGGACGGATATAGGACGAGTAAAATAAGTGTCAAATTGAACTAAACGAATGAATATATAGGCATATTATAGTGTGATGATTCAGTGCCTTCTTTGTGTCTCATTGCTGTCATGCAGTGAATTTACTAACTTAGCTACATACTTAGCTTCATCCTCAGCTCCTAGCCCGGTAGATAAGAGATTGCAGAATATGTCAGCAATACGTACTTTGTGGTTGAATCAGGTACCACATCTTTCTGTTCTTATTTTCCTTTGTAAATACTCAGCAAGTATTCTGTGCTTCCATTTGTGTAATATTTGCCAGATTAAAATTAAAAAATCAACAGCATTTTCCTACGTTGGCACCTGTCACGAAGGTAAACCAGTTGTACAGAACAAAAGATTTTTCTGGTCCGTTGTAATGGGCAAACGTCCTTTTGTGGACAGCTTACCAGGTTGTTTCAAATCCCCAGGGATAAAAGAGGATAACTGAATGACACCTCTCCAAGGGCTAATTAAAGACGTACGGTTATGTCCCGCAATTTCTTATCACAACATGCATAAGCTGTACGTAGAGATGCTTACGTACTTGTTACGGAACAGTTACCAAACAATAGCCACGTTTTTCGGTCTTAATTTTCACCGCGATGGTGGAAAATGAGAACAATTAATTGTACCACTTAATGGCTGAATACCATTCATTATGTACAGGAAAATCATTACTGAAAAAGAAAGAAAAATAAGCCTACAGTTTTATAGATTTGTTGCCTTCAGTCCAAATAAACTCACTTCCACTTAAAATATGAATAATGTGAACACTTTTAGAATAATAAATAACTGAATTATTTTTTGTTTCATTTCAGTATAAGTTATGTTACTATCCACACATTATTATCTGGAATCAATCTAGCCAGGCAACAGATGGTGGGCCTTGTAATTGCTCCTATTAAAAGAGATCTGGGTTTGTTAACTAAAGCTTGTTGGCGAGGTGTGATTGAATTATGGATGGGGTAAGATTGATGAGTGGGGCAAAAGGTAAATAACTAAAAATAAAATAATTGAGTAGGTTAGTACGATGGTTATATTTTTTTACATGAAGTGAAATATAACTTTAAATGTTTTTTCGAACCAAAACTATATACATTTCTTGGACATCTTCGAATAACGATTTAAGGTTAAGGTGATGAAAAATGCAAATTGTCAAGGTTTAAATCTCAGCCACCTTTAGATGATTTTATCTTATCGTGTTTATTTTTTCCCCACCACAAGATTTGATGGCAGTGCGTTGGACTCCTAATCCCGTAATCCAAGGGTCGTGAGTTCACTACCCGTCCGGGCCAGCCTGCGGATGTCAGGGTTAGTCCGGGTTGGCTGGTTTGTTTTTGTCCTTGGCAAAGGTATTTAACTCCAATTTTGCTGCCAATAATGTATTAAAAGTACATTTAAATAAAACAAAAATATTTATAACATATATATCGTACCTTCACTAATTACTCGAAGTCGTCTTTACATAGGTGAGTCTGTCATAAAACATGCAACAGGTATACTTTTATGGAATTCTTGCTCAAAATAAAAATAAGCTAAATTAAAAATGTGAGCTGAATTCAGTGGGTATAATAGATATTTATTCCAACTTCACAATAACAATAAATTTGCTGATTTGTTCATAAGTGAAAGAGATCTGAGGTTAAGACTGATTGACATGGAGAAACTATTATATACCATTTATAAAAAATAGAACCATTTAAAGTACCATTCTAAAAATCTAATATTTATGCATTTAATAACTTAATAAATAGATAAATAAAAAATCTTTTATTTTTATTTTCTATTTTGACGCCTCGTTTCATTTTTGTATATTTTAACCAATGCAATAATTTAAAAACGAAATAGATAAGTGTAATTTTTGAGCTTATTACGTTTCCAAACTCTCACGTGACACCTTTGCTATCGGCATGCTTCCCACACTATATTGGAGTTTCCTTTAAAAAATTCTTTGAATACTTTGCTCCATTCAGATTAAAATTGGTTTTGTAATTTAGTCAACGAATAACGTTAGAAACACGCGCACGGGAACAATATATAATAAGTATGCCTCATTATCTACATCCAGTCGGTACTCGCACAATGAAAGCTTTATTGTATTGAATTTTACAAAACAATATAAAAACTTAGGAGATATTAAACTAAATTATTAGGTACAAATAGGTACAGTAGGTACAAATAAAAAAATTTCAATAATGAAACACAGACATGTATGGGGGAACTCTTCCCATCCTAAAATTCTTCTGATTAAGTTAATCATTTTCTGTTTATGTGTCATAATACATTGAACTGTATCAACCAAACTGAGTTTGGAATAGTGGAGATAACATTAAAAAAGATAACGCTTCAAGACTTTGATCCCGGCGGCTTATGGAAATCAAAACAAAAAAACAATGCATGCAATATATTATGACCGGTGAGGACTGCAATGTTTTTCTCTTCAGGTGTATGTAGACGTGTGGTGCTGCTAACTTCTTCCTATAACATAAGTAGAATCATTAACATTTATTGTCTTGTCTTAGTGTGTGCGTGTATCTTTCAAAATATGTTTGACAGGAACAACGCAATTTGAGTCACATGTCAGCGTATATATATATATATATATATATATATATATATATATATATATATATATATATATATATATATATATATATATATATATATATATTCATTGTTTAAAAAAGATCGAATGTATATATTCAGCTGTTTCGAAATTGTAACAGTCACAGTACAGCTTTAATATGAATCATCCATTACATTGGTAGTATCGTTAGAAAAAGTGTACTTTTTAAATACCATTACGATGATGTGTCGCCTCGATGTTCCCTAACAATGTCCTAAATAAGAGAGGATTCAATTTCGACTGTAAATAGATAACGGGATAAACGACACTCTTGCCTAACTCCACCACAAACGGGAAATAATTTTGTAAAGAAACTATGATTCATATAACAGGTATTTAGACTGGTGTAAAAGCTATCCATTGCATGAGAGAATAACCAAAGTTAAGACATTCTTCTGAAACCTAATAAGATATTTTCTATCGAACATGTCAAATGGATTTTTCAAACCTGCAAAAATAAATAATACACTTTTGTACAAATCAAGAGAATATTCATTATTTTCAGCACTTACAATAATATCAAATAGATCACAGACGTATCTTTTCCTCCAGTATTTTCACCTATGTTAATACCAGTCTCGATGCTCATGAATGAATTATATATGGTGTAATATTGCAGAGCCGTTTTAAAAAGCTGGGGGGGGGGCATAGGCACAACCTCTAACCTTAAAAGTAACCAGAATTGCGCCTCAGTCTCAGTTTTGCATTGTTTTTCCAGGTGCATGTATGTCATTTACTTGAATTTATTAATGTAATACCTAACGACTAACACAACCGACACCGAACTTTGTTTTGGGCCGCCGTTGGCCCCTCTGCTGCACGGGGCCCTAGGCAAGTACCTCGCGTGCCTACGCCTTAAAACGGCACTGTTGTCGGCATTAGGAAAAATTTTGATTGGTTTCCAAGTGCTTCAATTTTGAAAAATATGCATCCTTTTCTTTCTTATTTGTATCAGGGAATCGAGTCCTTGTCTTTCATGACATATTTGTCAAAAAAAAAAACAATGAATAATTGCAATTATACAATTATACTTTTCATTCCCAAAAAATTTAAATTATACTCATAAATTACTTTTAGACCTCTATCACATTCAATTAAGTCAAAAAGACTTCACACGAATTTATATCAACATTTTATTTTGCATCATAATCACATTTATCAGATTTTCTTTACATACATTTTCATAAAGAATTCTAGCTTCTTCAATAATAATAGTCTGGATTTAATAGACGGACGATTCTGTTTTCTTTTCAAGTGTTTGAAAAATTCTCCTGTCCTCTGAATAAGCAAAATGCTTTGTTTTTTCGTCACCATCACCCATTCAGCTTTTCTTGATCCAATGATAATGCTTTTTATTCTATCTTCACAAATTACATTTAATTCGACTTTTATTTTTTTAAACTTCAAGTTGGCTTCATCATATGTTTCCTACATATATTTTGCAAGCGAGACTAGATTTTATGTTTCGGTTTTTAACGTCTTGTTTTAAAACAAAAGTCTAAATTGTAACTTGAAGTGCAATTAAAATCTATAACAATAATGTCACAATAAAACCTATGGTATTTGATGTAATTTTCATTATGTTAATTAATGAAGACTAATGTGTATTCGTACCATACACACTTCATAAGATTGCTGTTTTTTTTATCTTCACAGGGTATAGTCAAAGGCAATATAATACATATTCTCAATTCATGGTCCTAGCTGATCATCAAAAGAGGATGATTTTTTAAAGGAAACGTGTGGGTCTAAGTGACGATTTTGCAAACTATAGTCTTTTCATGTCATATACCACATTATATGGATTATGTTTATTAAACTGAAGACAAGTATTGGGGAAATCCCATTTGGAGAGAGAGAGAGAGAGAGAGAGAGAGAGAGAGAGAGAGAGAGAGAGAGAGAGAGAGAGAGAGAGAGAGAGAGAGAGAGAGAGAGAGAGAATACAATACGAGTGATTTATCTATTCCTTTGCTCAACAATATTAAACTATGCAAATTTAAGAAGGGTAGAAAAAGAGTTCTTTTTTTTAAATTGCTTATTGATTGTCAGATGATTAAAATGACGTAATGATTTTACAGAGAAAGAATACGCAAATTGAAACAAAAAAAAAGAAAGTTGCTTACACACTGCCCTAGCTTTCACCCGTCCCCGCTTCCCTTTACACGAATATATCCTATCCTGAATGTAAAGCTTATGTTCCTCTTATCTTCTGTAATGGTTGCATGGAGGTGAAGAGGTTTCAAGCCCACCTCAGTACAAACCCATTTATATTACCATCAAATAGTTGTAATTAAATGGCAGCATTTTCTCTTTTCTAGAGTAAACTTAGGTTACTAATAGACAGCATCAAATACTGATTCTATGTCAAACAACAACTAAATCTACTGGCATTTTCGTTGTATTCACATTGTACTATGTCCTGTACAGATGGGATAACCTTCGCACGTAACAGATATATTTGTTTGTTAAAGTTAGTTTTTATGTGCGCATACAGCTTTAAAAAGATATGGGAAACGATTTAACTTTGGTCCAAATTAAATTACGTGACTTTGGTCCAAATTAAATTACGTGTTGGGAGAATTAGTTGCATTAACTTTTGTCATTCGTTATTTCCTTCCCACCCCCTTCCCATCTATGGAGACAGGAGAAGCTGAGGCTTAACAGTTAGCGTCGCAGAATCGCAACTATAAAAAAGACGCTGGTTCAAATCTTATGATCCAATCGATCCATGTCAGCTTCCGTGTTACGTCTTTGGGTATAGCACTTTACTCTTAATTACCTTGGCACTAAATAACCTACTTCAACGTAAAACAAACAAAACTGCACGAAGTTTGCAAGGAAAATTTTAATTAGATACAAGAAGAGCGGATAGACAGATATTATAAGAACAAACGTGATGTAAATAAATGAAATAGATTCACGTTTTCCTCGCAACCTTTGAGAGTGAAAGAATTAAATATGGAAGCAAAACAACGTGCGTATCAAGATTGATGCAGATCAAAAGGGTCAGGTGGGTGTTGAGCCAACCAAAATCTATTGATTTCGATAGGGATATTGTGGACGTCGGGTGCGGTTTGGGTCAAACTAGAGCAGTAGAAATGAGGTGCTTAATTCTCTTATTACATTATGCTCTCTTTGCCTATATCGAGACATATACAGCCTTCCGAAATACATTGTCATTGTAGAATATGATATGTATATACTTAGAACGTAAATGCTGTTTCAGATGCATAAAAGCCGTCCACGCCACCCCGGCACTCCTGGGTAGAGTAATTTTGCTCAAAATGCCCATCAGACAACTCTTAAATTGGAGGTGGGGGCTCCATAATTCGGTTTTGTTAGGCTGGAGGTACGGTTTCTTTAATACTGAAAGAAAATAACGTATTTATATAATTCCATAGACACAGATATAATACTGTTAAACAAAAAATATTGTTAATGCAAAGAATTTCGAGACACTTCGAAACTTACGTTTTGTATGGATAGCTTCATGACTGTTATCAAAAGCATTAAACGCTTAACAATCTGATTCATTTTTCCAATATTGATTTTCATACGCGTATTCATATATAGATAAATAAATATAATGAAAACATATTTACAAACCAAACACCCCGCCCCCGCTAGGTATGATGAAACTTATTTCTACATTTACCTGTTTGATCAGAGTAGTTAAAAGATATGGGAAACGATTTTACTTTTGTCCAAATTAAATTACGTGATTTTGGTCCAAATTAAATTACATGATCTTGGTCCAAATTAAATTACGTGATTTTGGTCCAAATTAAACTACGTGATTTTGGTCCAAATTAAATTAAGTGACTTTGGTCCAAATTAAATTACATGATTTTGGTCCAAATTAAATTACGTGATTTGGTCAAAATTAAATTACGTGTGGGGAGGATTAGTTGCATTAACTTTTATCAGTAGTTAAAACTCTCGAAGCTATATTTAAAAGATTGTTTATTTGTTTTCCTTAACCTCTTTGAAATAATTTAAAATCTCTGATTGGCAAGTCTGATGGCTGGTGGTGTTTAATCATAATAACATAAAGACATGCCATCTAATATAGTATAAATGAACTCATGTTTACTTTCGTTAGTGACAGCATACAGGCGAGAACACCGTAATTCCTCGAAATTCTGTAATGTTGATTTTATCTACGAAATTCGAAATACGAACATTATCACCAACTAGTTACTCTGTTGTAGCCTGAAAAGGGTATGTTTGTGACCTTTTGAAAGGGACACCATTCACCTCCCATGATAAAGGTGTTTCTTACCTGGGTTTTTCCCGGGTTCCTCTTGCACCTGGCCGCCATCTATGCCTATCATGCACTGAAGAACGTCGTCTAATCCAAACGACAACAACAACATAGGCGTGTTGTTGAAAAGTTCAAAGCCTCCGGTGCACTATTGTACTATTTGGGTATAATTTCTTTCAAATGTAGAAAGAGGTCGCGCATGAATGTATATCATCAGCGTATATAAAGTTTAGAATAATCGAAAAGCATTGAATTTATATGTCAGAAATTGGTAAAAGCCACTTTTGTATGAACTACGAAGAGAATATAACATATATATGATCTAAATTAATTCACGAGACAGGCGGCATAATTAAAAAGCAGTAGCTGTGATCTATTGGTTTATTTATTGACACCTTTATGACCTGTATTTTGGTCCAAATACATCGATTTCATGCATGACAATTCAATATAAGATATTGTGTAAGAATCAATGGCTCGTGATGGGAGGGGGCTGTTTGCAAATTTGCTGATTCACAAGACAAACATTGCTTTAATATTATAATATTCTTTTTATAATTATGAACTTCAAAGACGCACATACAAACACGCACATATATAAAGGGATGGGACGACAAACGGACAGAAAGAGTGAGACAGAGAGTGATGTGAATAAATGAAAATACGTACAAAGACATCACAATGATGAGCTTGGACTACAATTCTTCGCAACGTCATTGTCGTAATTTATTAAGCAATACAAGTGTAGCAACAGAGAATATTTGTATACTGGAAGGATTGAATCCTACTTGACCGCCTCAGGTTAGTAGGAACTTTGTATCCCTCAGGAAGGTACTTAAAACAAATGTTCGTGTTGTTGTGCTTTTAAACATCAGTGAAAATAATTAAATGTGTTTACTCATAGAACGATATTTAAATATTGAATACTTACAGACCTTAGGTGGAAACGTTCAGAAAATATGCGTGTTATTCCACCTACTATGGCAGGCTTAAGCGATCATAACCTGGAAAACTGCATTACACTTCCTAACAATCGTTTCACTGTAGCAAGTCCTGAAAACGATCTTATTCGATTAACATGTGTTAATCGATTAGGAGTTCAATACCCTTGAGAACAGTTGTCAAACTAAATTGCACCATAAATCACTCTAACTAAGGCAACTTATAAATAATAAATTGCTCTGAGAGATGTGTATGTTCATGGATGACGTCCAGAACGTGTTCTTTCACGATGCAGTCTTTCCACTTCAAATTTTAGCATAGAAACGCAATTATGACCTCACACATATACACAAAGGTATGTATGTATGTATGTATGTATGTATGTATGTATGTATGTATGTATGTATGTATGTATGTATGTATGTATGTATGTATGTATGTATGTATGTATGTATGTATGTATGTATGTATGTATGTATGTATGTATGTATGTATGTATGTATGTACGTACGTACGTACGTACGTACGTACGTACGTACGTACGTACGTACGTATGTATGTATGTATGTATGTATGTATGTATGTATGTATGTATGTATGTATGTATGTATGTATGTATGTATGTATGTATGTATGAAGGTATGTATGTATGTATGTATGTATGTATGTATGTATGTATGTATGTATGTATGTATGTATGTATGTATGTATGTATGTATGTATGTATGTATGTATGTATGTATGTATGTATGTACGTACGTACGTACTTACGTACGTACGTACGTATGTATGTATGTATGTATGTATGTATGTATGTATGTATGTATGTATGTATGTATGTATGTATGTATGTATGTATGTATGTATGTATGTATGAAGGTATGTATGTATGTATGTATGTATGTATGTATGTATGTATGTATGTATGTATGTATGTATGTATGTATGTATGTATGTATGTATGTATGTATGTATGTATGAAGGTATGTATGTATGTATGTATGTATGTATGTATGTATGTATGTATGTATGTATGTATGTATGTATGTATGTATGTATGTATGTATGTATGTATGTATGTATGTATGTATGTATGTATGTATGTATGTATGTATGTATGTATGTATGTATGTATGTATGTATGTATGTATGTATGTATATATATATATATATATATATATATATATATATATATATATGTGTGTGTGTGTGTGTGTGTGTGTGAGACAAATTTCCATGAATCAAAGAAAATAGCCAAGATTTAAAAGTTTGGAACGTATACATTATAAAACTTTTGATGTTTTTTAATGTATGTTAATGAGTATGTTTGCCCGATACATCTAAAGTATTGCCTTTGGTGTTTTAAAGGTCTATCATGACAGTTAGCATATTTTGCAATAATAAACTTACTTAGAAACATTGATTATAGTGTTTTGTGCGCAATTTGATTGAAGCACTCTCGACCCCTTTCATACTGTATATCCCAAATAGTTTATATTATTGAGAACTTAATCTTCAGATAGACTCTTACACTCATTTTGTATCGAGTAGCCTCCCGATAGTAGTCTAATAAACCAAATCAGATAAATTCCCATATATATATATATATATATATATATATATATATATATATATATATATATATATATATATATATATATATATATATATATATATATATATATATATATATATATATATATATATATATATATATATATATATATATATATATATATCCAACATTCACGTCATCGATAAGCACAACTAGAATTGTGTTGTCTACAATGCCCATGCTCAAGCCATATCTGATCTCGCAAGCTTTATTATGAAATTTACATTTCAGTTTAACATAGTTAATGTTATAGATTACATTCTTTAATATTCAGCTTAGAAGCCATTATTGTCTGCTTTGTTGAATGCAACAAATAAAATATTAATTAAATTTATTTGTGTAACTACACCTGCCGATCGTCGGGTCTTATCATCCTCTCGTTCGTTGTTGTTACCAGATTGGTATAGAATCAAAAGGACAAAAGCGAACGCAGTCTGAATTTTATCGGAATTTTCCGTCGAGCCAAGAAAGAAACCTGAAATGTAATTCGGAAAGAGACAATCACGTTCAGAACGTTGTTGATATTTGCTATCGTAACTTAGGTGGTGCACGGCTACCACCGAGGTTATTTCTCAACTTGATTGCTCAGCGAAGTTTCAATTGAAGCAACCAACGAGTTGAATAGATTTTCCAGGTCTATATTGTCATATATACCCACTGTAATTCTTTCACACATTTCATATATTTACATTATATTTATACATTTGAAGCCATATTGGTTTTAGTAGTTGCCGGAAAGAGTATGGTGCTCACCAGCTTCCTAAAGGGACTCCACTCCAGTTTTTCTTTAGGAATAAGCATTTTTTAGCCTTTAACTCTCCTGTGTCTAACCCACAAAGTACAGGATGATATTTAATCCATAGCTGTGCTGTAGCTGACCGACGATATAGCGTGTCAACTCTTTGGTGGATCTAGAAATTATTAAACACCGAGAAGATCGCTCAAAGTGAAGTGTTTATGTGGTCACACAAGGAGACACTCCGAAAATCTTTACACTGTAGAGACTATATATCGGTAGTTGATGCGTACCCATTTGGCTCTCATTTTGTGATGAGCTATCCACCGCTAGTGCTGAAAGCTAATACGCCTCGCACCAGTAACATGTCACGCCACCAACACATTCATGACGTAACGTCATCTGATTTTCCTCTGCACTCTGCTTGCGAGATCCACAAGTGGGCTAAGATGCCATGCAAGTATGAGCTTCCCTACCTTTGCCCAGTCTATGCAGTGCAGGACAACTTCTGCAAAATGCGGTCAGTCGTATCAAATCGACCAGCGTATTATCAAGAGACGTAATCTATCCAGTGCACTTCACATTCCTACATATCGCGAGATATCGGCAGTTGCCAAATGCCATTGATCAGTTTCGCAAACAAGGAAATGCTGAAGAAAAAAAATCAGGAGCGCCCGGAGCAGAGTTATCTACAAGATCGCAATCGACACATTTGGTAAAACAGGAGTACAAACAACTCTGGTTCGAGACGTACTCATTTAAATGGCGTGAGTGATAGATGAGACGAATGCAGTCTTCCAAAACCACAATCCAAATCCAACACCAGAAATACTTTTGGATTTTAAGTCAGCAAATAGTGCGGTGCAGAAGGCAGCTAGGAACTGCGCGTGAGCACTTGGATGATCTATGCCAGGAAATACAGACCGTATCAGGCACATGGGATAAAAACACCACCACTACCACTACCCAAAATAACACTTGTGCAAAGTACGACAGGATCTAGAAGGCCAATTTAACTAATTATCACCAAAGTTGCGATGTGACCACAGACTGAAGTAAACAAATGTTTTGATGGATGTAACACTATCTCGAGCAGTACTCCCGCGAAATGGGCATCTTCGAATTCGCGTTTGAAGCAATGCCAGTTACCTGCCATGTGAAAGAACGCCGACGCGTCAATGGCGCTAACGCTCACCAAAGCTTTGGATTGATTTTCAAAGAGGAAAAGCTCCCGGAAATGACAGAACTCTAGCTGAGGTGATCAAGTGTGCAATGTCCAGATTACATCCACATATCTAAGGTCACCTTCTCCTCTGTTGGAAGGATGGGAAGATTCCACGGTATATGTGTGACTTGCCGAAGACAATCTTTCTGGGATAGAATCTTTCAGCTAGGAGAGAAAATGCAGTGCACAATAACAAGTCAATCAGCAACAGCTATTGCATATTTTGCCTGGCATATGACAACAAGGAAATTATTTAAATGTGCTACCGGTAGCTGGATATTTTGTGTGCGGGGATGGGGAATGTGAGCTAATTGTGAATATAGTGCTGAAATGCTTATTTTGATTTATTTAACTAAAATATTCCAGTGTATTGATGATCTATTTTGTATGTGTATTAGTTATAGTGTTTTATGTCACTGTTTATAGCAGGTATTTGCAATTTCATCCAGGGAGCCATGTTTGATTTTTCGTAACAGTCATGCTCTTTTTGGCTTCATCTTCTCCAACACATCTTATGATTAAGCCTTAATGACGTATTTCCTGTCTGACCTAGCCTTATGATTAAGCCTTAATGACGTATTTCCTGTCTGACCTAGGTTATGATTAAGCCTTTATGACGTATTTCCTGTCTGACACATCTTATGATTAAGCCTTAATGACGTATTTCCTGTCTGACACATCTTATGATTAAGCCTTAATGACGTATTTCCTGTCTGACCTAGGTCATGATTAAGCCTTAATGACATATTTCCTGTCTGACCTAGCTTATGATTAAGCCTTAATGACATATTTCCTGTCTGACCTAGCCCTATGATTAAGCCTTAATGACGTATTTCCTGTCTGACCTAGCCTTATGATTGGGCCTTAATGACGTATTTCCTGTCTGACCTAGCTTATGATTAAGCCTTAATGACGTATTTCCTGTCTGACACATCTTATGATTAAGCCTTAATGACGTATTTCCTGTCTGACCTAGGTTATGATTAAGCCTTAATGACATATTTCCTGTCTGACCTAGCCTTATGATTAGGCCTTAATGACGTATTTCCTGTCTGACCTAGCTTATGATTAAGCCTTAATGACGTATTTCCTGTCTGACACATCTTATGATTAAGCCTTAATGACGTATTTCCTGTCTGACCTAGGTTATGATTAAGCCTTAATGACATATTTCCTGTCTGACCTAGCCTTATGAATAGGCCTTAATGACGTATTTCCTGTCTGACCTAGCTTATGATTAAGCCTTAATGACATATTTCCTGTCTGACCTAGCCCTATGATTAAGCCTTAATGACGTATTTTCTGTCTGACCTAGCATATGATTAAGCCTTAATGACATATTTCCTGTCTGACCTAGCCATATAATTAAGACTTTTTGACATATTTCCTGTCTAAATGACTTATGATTAAGACTTAATGACGAATTTCCTCTCTAACATTATATTATTAAGACTCAAATGACGTTTTTCTCTCTGACATAACTTATGATTAAAACTTACTAATGCATTTTCTTTAAAACATATTTTATTATTAAAACTTTATGACGTATTTCCTCTCTGACATATATTATGATTCAAACATAATGACGTCTTACCTGTCTGGCACATTGTACGAGTCAAACTTAAAAATGTATTTCTCGATTTGTTTGAAAAGTTCTTTGATTTTAAATAACGTTTTGACACCTAATTCAAGTTTCAAACATCGTTTCTGTATGTATTTCTATGCTCCTAACCTATGTCGTGAGGTGTACTCACCATGCAGCATTTGCTGGCCTGCAACATTCTAGCGGACGAAATTTTATTGCCTAAATATAGTTTCAAATTTTGAATTATTCTTTTACGTGCACATGTAAAATATTATATTGTTCCATAACAGTCAAAATATACATTACTCCAATGGTCGTACATGTGGTGCGAAACGCTGTCTAAAGCTATTGTCTTTACCAAATCAGTCTGACGTTTGAACGTAATAGAATACACGACTGTTTTTGTACTATTCAATATTGGGTCGCATTTTGAACAATCGATACTATTTGTTTACCTCAGTTGGCTGCGAAATAACCTATTATTCATTTAGTGCATGTAGAAATAAACACTCATGTGTGTTACGTTGTCAGTTGTGGTGGTCATTTAATATTTTTAAATTGGACATACTTTCGTGACAAAAATTAGTACGATCTGCACAGGCTGATACATGTCATGTCCTTGTGTATTGAGAGATTGACCAATATATGTCATGAAAAGAAAGGGGGTATTGATCCAAAATATTTTCTAATGATATATCTTTGTTAAAGTCACAACAAACGAATGTGTTTATTTAAGATAACGAGGAATATTTCCAATTTAAAAGAAAACACCAGTCAACTAGGTTAATCAATATATTATCACTGACAAAGGACATGGTATTACAAATGCTAGACATATTCAAATTATTTCTTCAAAACTATAAAGTTTTCGCTTTGCTTTATAAATCTGAAGCCGATATTACCAGTAAGAAGATTGTTTATGCTTAATACATGAACACATTTTATAGAAAATTGGGGTGTTATATTATGCTGTTGTATTCTGACAAAATACTGTATTTCGTTTTCGTTTAGTAATTATAGATGATATAAACGGGACTTTTTAAAATTATTAAATTTATTTGTTTTTAATCCTAGGCAAGACGATTCTCTGAAAAGCATTTTAAAAAGATCTCACTTGAGACCATACAACTTTCTTCTACACGATGTACGCTCTGAAATGACGTGCGACTTTCTACTGTATGTATGTATGTATGTATGTATGTATGTATGTATGTATGTATGTATGTATGTATGTATGTATGTATGTATGTATGTATGTATGTAGGTAGGTAGGTAGGTAGGTAGGTAGGTAGGTAGGTAGGTAGGTAGGTAGGTAGGTAGGTAGGTAGGTAGGTATGTATGTATGTATGTAGGTAGGTAGGTAGGTAGGTAGGTAGGTAGGTAGGTAGGTAGGTAGGTAGGTAGGTATGTATGTATGTATGTATGTATGTATGTATGTATGTATGTATGTATGTATGTATGTATGTATGTATGTATGTATGTATGTATGTATGTATGTATGTATGTATGTATGTATGTATGTATGTACAATGGAAGGGGGTAGGTACATAGGTAGATAGTCCCAGGGAGGGTGCTTGACTTAATAGTGGTGATGATCTATCTGATGAAAACCTCTAAAGTGTTATATCCTGTTGTTTTAGTTTTTATTAACCCCGTTGACGTTTTCCGGGTACATTCGATAAGTCCTAATGTGGGCTTAGTGAAACAACCAGACTGCCCAGCAGCATACGAATTAATGGAACTATCACGCCCTGTGCATGCTACACCTTAAAAATAAATAACATGTTTCTTTAATCTCACAAACGAAGAAGCTAAAGGTAAATGAAATGAAGATTTAAAATACCGTGAAATATACAAGTATAGGAGAAAGCATTCAACCTTACATTCCTAAATATGGACATTCATTAAAGTAACTATTCATCCCCAAATTATGAGTTTTCAACAGAATCTTTGTTAGGAAATGTTTAGCCATTTTAGTCTTAAATAACTGATGTCGAGCACAAGCTGTTTTTAAGTTTAAGGCAATGCCGTGCTGGGTGGGGTGGAATGGGGTGGGTTGTGTGGGGTAGCCACATAACAGGCTTATCGGTAACGATAAGAAAACAAATACAATTTTTAGCCTATCTTCACATAAAAAAAGACAGGCCTTTCTAAGCACGAGCGAATAAATTGAAGAACATTTTTTTTTAAATTTAAAACAATAATGATGAGCATGATAAAAAGATATTAAATTCTTGCCTTTATAAATGTCAATATCCTGTTTCCTTCTCCGCTAATAGACTTCAAAACAACGCATGCTTGTCTTTTGTCTAAGTCGATACATTCAACTGGTCAACAGCTTTTCCAGATACCTTTTTAAACAAGAAACGATATATTAGTAAACAACATTAAAATATAGCTATTGTATATTTGGAATTGCAACCGTAAAATATCGTTATTGTATGACTGAAATTCTGCACAATTCATTTATGTTTGATTTAGTGATTGTTACATTCAAAATGAATTTTACTATACGCGACCGTCTGTGCCAGAAGCTTGCACGTGAAGGTCTAATTTACAGATATTATTGTGATAATTTATATTCAAAGACAATTCAAAATTTAATTAGGGCAAATATGTGTACTCAATCAACACTTTACGGATTCACTGTCCATTTAGAGCTTACGAATTTGGGCGCCACAATTATTTTTACGCTGAAACAAAGCTATGCTGAGTAGTCATACCTCAACTGACACGGGAAAGTGTTAGTATATTTATGTAGGTTGTAAATATTGTAGGTACAGTTCTTGTATCCTTTCTTTACCTTGGTTTACCTATTTATAAATGTTTTAAAGCTATTTTCGCAATTAAAAGAAAGAATGTATTAATTTTAGAACATTCTTGTCATAACTGAAAAAGCTTGAGTTAATAACTGCATTTAACTGCATAACGATGTTAAAATACCTGAGACAGTTCGGGGGCAAATTGCTTACTGAGTATGCCCACCATCAAGCACGCTTGTAATATTTCTGTACATGTTTGAAAACAAACAAAAAAAAACATACATTTAAATTTTCTTTACAAAATCCCACTTTCAACGCACACATTTTGATTTCAGTTCTGTTCATTAACGAACACATTATATATATATATATATATATATATATATATATATATATATATATATATATATATATATATATATATATATATATATATATATATATATATATATATACATACATATCTTTCCTAATTAATATTACCTCATTTCAAATATTTGAAAATGCTAAACTTTCCCCTCAATTTGCCAATTAAAAGCATTCCAATAATGACAATTAGCCAATGAAAAACATTCAACTTAGGTCGACCCACCAGTTTTACACCTTCAACTCCTTTAGCTCTGGTACCGTCACACAATTAACACCTGGTTGTTTTGGTTGATTTCATACTTTACAAACAATATCACCAAAACAAAAATGCAACTGGGTAAATTTGAATAGAAATTAGTTGTTTTATCAGTGTTTGTGTGTGTGTGTGTCTGTATATATATATATATATATATATATATATATATATATATATATATATATATATATATATATATATATATATATATATATATATATATATATATATATATATATATATATATATATATATATATATGAGTCCTCAGTACACGGATTCTCATGTACAAGCAAAGGGGCCCACCTGCTTTTGTTTTTGGGAACTTATCTTTAACTTTTTATGAAATTTGGTCACTGCCACTTGCAGATAGCACGATCAATGTGTCCTTGATATACGAACGATAAAAACATGCTGTAACGAAAAAGATATTGTAGGAAGGAGATTTGTTTCAATGCGTGCCCCTTACAACAATGGAATTAAATCATACCTCAGAATAGAAACAATTGTAATTTTATTTTTGTTTCTTGAAGAATGAATATTTGTTGATCAATTAGAAAAAGTATATATATATATATATATATATATATATATATATATATATATATATATATATATATATATATATATATATATATATATATATATATATATATATATATATATATATATATATATATATATATATATATATATATATATATATATATATATATAATATCTGCCCTAAACTGCTCTCTATTTATAGGAGCATTTAGAAATTATTGTCAGTAATTATTAGGTCTCATTAGGTCTCATGTCAATGTCATTTGGAAATAAGATTTTTACTTTTTAAAATGTACGCAACACAACTGCATGTCTATCTGGAAAACTGTTTTATCTGCAATATAAACAAGATAGAAGAAAACTACATACATACATACATACATACATACATACATACATACATACATACATACATACATACATACATACATACATACATACATACATACATACATACATACATACATACATACATACATACATACATACATACATACATACATACATACATACATACATACATACATACATACATACATACATACATACATACATACATACATACATACCGATCTGGCAAATTGAACAAAGTTGGTCGTTATCTGTTTCAGCTAACAGTACTAAAATATGGGTAAGTCAGATGAAAGGAGGGACAGGATATTGATCTAGGTATCGGCGTGTGAAATGGATGTTAATATAACATAATTTATAATCCAGAGGTCATAGAAATTCAGCGTATACCAGTTATACGAAAATCAAAATCCCCGCCCCACCTCACACTCTTTAAAATAGTTCAATGTTCAGTGGAGGTGATTTGTGTGTACTGGAAAGATGTTGGGGCAAAATTTATCGCTAATTTTTTCTATTAATGTGGATGTGGAAAAGTTAGGCGGAATCACAAGATGATAGTCATTCAAGTACGGCTAGATAGGTTCCACTGAAGCTCAGTTAATTGAGCGTAGAAATCGTAATGGAGAAGTCGATGGTTCGATACCTGCCCATGTCACCTGGGGTAGGTTGTTAAGGTGCATCCCGGCGAAAAGAGGAACGTGTTAAAAGTGTCCTTAAAACCTCCACAAATAGAAAAGCACAGGCACGAATGTGATTGTAAATTATAGTCATAAACTTTATTTATTAGGATCAGACCGTTGTTTTGTTTTGTTTTGTCTAAGTCTGTAGATACTAAATGTTGGTTTCTCGTCTGCTGCAAAAAATCTTGGTTATGTTTTCTTTATTGTTCTCTTTTTTCTATTTTCGCCGCGTACATTTCTCAAGCCTTATTTACAATACTGAGTCGACTTCGGTACAAATGCGTAACAGTGTGACCACTTAACCGTCAAATATTTCCGCCCAGAGCTCAATAACCATTTGTAACTGTAACTTAAACACAAGTTTCGGTAAATGTAATTAAATATAGCGTAAACATTGCACTCGTATACCTAATTTAAAAAAAAATGGATCGTGTCTAATAAGAAGCGCAATTTAAGGTTAACCGGGAAATTTCATAATCTAGTTTGACTGTAAAGATATTGCTAGAAGAACACGAGATATATCACAAAAATTTACATTATTTTCTATCTTTTTTATCTTATATTATCTCTGATACTGGTATATCGTTTATAAAATAAACTTATAAAATGTTTAGTCATCATCATCCCGTCAATGATTTTCAGTTGAATGACCCTCATTGGACAATTTTGTTTACGTGAAATCCAAAAACCCTTTAAAAATATTTAAATTTTATAGACCAGATTATTTCTAGACGGTCAGCATCATAACATAGTTAGTTTCGGAAAAATTTTGTCTACTTTGTTTAGAATGTTCACGTTTAAATTTATTAAAAATTAATACTTTTTTAACAGATTAGATAGATAGATAGATAGATAGATAGATAGATAGATAGATAGATAGATAGATAGATAGATAGATAGATAGATAGATAGATAGATGGATGGATGGATGGATGGATGGATGGATGGATGGATGGATGGATGGATGGATGGATGGATGGATGGATGGATTGATGGATGGATGAATGGATGGATGGATAGGTAGGTAGGTAGGTAGATAGATAGATGATAGATAGATAGATAGATAGATAGATAGATAGATAGATAGATAGATAGATAGATAGAGAGAGAGAGAGAGAGAGAGAGAGAGAGAGAGAGAGATAGGTAGGTAGGTAGGTAGGTAGGTAGGTAGGATAGGTAGGTAGGTAGGTAGGTAGATAGATAGATAGATAGATAGATAGATAGATAGATAGATAGATAGATAGATAGATAGATAGATAGATAGGTAGGTAGGTAGGTAGGTAGGTAGGTAGGTAGGTAGGTAGATAGATAGATAGATAGATAGATAGATAGATAGATAGATAGATAGATAGATAGATAGATAGATAGATAGATAGATAGATACTAATTTCTCTCCATAGAAACCAACGCCCCTTTAAACAGGTATTCAGATTACTACACAGTGGTGCATCACAGCACAAACAGTACCCGACGTCTCAGGTTATGCCCCTATTTTTCAGAGGGTGGAGAACGGTGAACTAACGGTATCTTGTTTAGGGGTCAATGACATCAACAGCCGAGGAATGTACATAAATAATGCAGATCTAGGTCAGAAACGTTTAGAGGCGATCAAACAAGATATGAAAAAGGTTATTTCAGATCTTATGCAAACAATCTCCACGCGGTTTTGGAATGATTGGACCAGCGTAAACCATGATCACGTGACATGCAAAGTTTTCCCGCGTGCGAATCTCGGATTGGCAGTTTCAACCTTGGTATGTGCAACATGCTCTAACACGATTTTCCGTGCTTTCATTCTATACATTATGTACATATTTACCTGTATACTTACAACGCCGCTGTGATGTGCATTTGGGGTAACAAGAGCCTCTCTGAAACAGATACACGCTGGTTAGACGATCGATCAAGAACGAAAATTGACCCAGAGTTGATGATATCTGTTTTCGTGTGCAATATGTTGCATACTGTCTTTATGCTGAGATATGGGATTGACGTACGGACGGATGCTAAGACACAGGAGGAAAGGAGGGATGAGCGGAAATAAAACTGGGCATGTTGAGCGAAAATAAAAATGAACTTGCAAAGCATACAAAAAAATGTAAAAGCGGGAAGTATTGACAACCAATAGTTTAGGATTTAAGATTAAAACTACTAACCAATACATCCTGCGGTCAGAGATGTTCTTAACAAAAATAATACATGATAACAAAAATAATATTGTCCTACCAAGATGGCTTGCAGCAGGTTAACGAAACACCAGGCTAACTCAGAATAGAAAATATAGTAGCAAGACAGTAATTTGAACAGTAATAATCGAATTTAGTACATTTTGCGTTTTTCCAAATAATTATCCATCTCGAATGTAAGGAAAATGCATTTTTCACTATTTAGCATAACTTCTTTACAATAGTTTAAAGAAAGTTATGGAGATTGACAGTAGTCTTTTTAGATAAGTGGCAATAAATTTAAATGTTAACGTCATGAAGGTTTTTTGTATGCCTCTGCTATGTAAGTGGCAAGAAATTTAAATATTAACGTCACGAAAGTTTTTTTTTTGTATGCCTCTGCTATGTACATCATCGGGTTCCGAACATATCGCTTGACAAAATCGCACATGTGATTACTTCACCGAACCCTATCAATAACCCACAGATTGGGTCAAATCTCTGGAAGGCTGTGGAGCAAACATTTTTGCTGAATGATTGAATATCGGGGACACGTCGTCGGAATTTGTTATACGCTAGTTCAGTGACAATCGCCTGACTAGGCCGTGTAAAATTTAAACATTATATACACTCGCAAGGTTGATACGATGGTTTTCATAAAATATACATGTTATAAAATTTCACTTAATTTTAATTCTCTAATCGCAAATAAAGCACGCAAAGTTTCTTGTAGAGATATAACATCAAATTACATTTCTTCAAAATTAACAAAGCCATATCGTAGATATGGCACAGATAATAATAGTAAAAAGTCATTTTGCAAAAGTACTTTTCTTTGCGATTGCAACTCACGTGAAGAGCTCATGTTTTTTGAAACTCAATTCAATTCAAATGTTTATGATCATAAGCATTTGCATGCTTATAGAATACCTATTACCAATATTATGGATCACGTGAAGAGCTCATGTAACGTTCATTTCACGATACAAACCACGCAAAGAGCTCGTGTAACGTTCATTGCAAGATACAAAATCTATCTATCCCCATTTAATTATCATTATTGTGTTTTGAACTGAATTATCAGATATTCGGCTGACTGGATCTGAGGTCACCTGTTCGAAACGTCAAATGTTTTATTAACAATGGGTTTTTATCTAAAACGAACTAATATACCAGGCTATTGTTTCCTATTCACGAATATATGAATATTAGTATTATAAGTATGGCAAAAGACTAGAGTTACGAAATAATACAAGCCTAGTTCACCAGTTCAATTAAGATGTTTAAAGTGCACGAACAAAACAAAGGTATTTTATTTATCTTGAGTCACGCGCATGCTCACATCGTTTCCATCCCCTTTAACATGCATGCCTTTCATGTAATTACAAAAATATTTGACGAGCTATCAATATTGAGATGAACTGAAGTCTACCTGCAATCCCCCATGCCTTAACCGAACGGATCTGCCTACCCTTCCTCCTACCTATAGCCTATCGGTCTACTGCTCCACCCCCTCCCAATTTTATCTCAGTCTATCTCGCCGCATCGATTGATTACCAGTCTACTTTTCCGCCTTGACAACCGGAATCGGTACACAATTAATAAAATCCGGTTCAGTACCCACGAATGTAGTCCCAGTCTATTTTTAGATCACTTTTTCCGGTCTAAATTTGGTGGTGATACTAGAGTTAGATTTTGGCATTCTTGGTAAGGATTTAAAGGCAATTGATTATTCTTTAAAATGTGATCTTATGGTGTGGTTGTCTGTGTGTATTTCGGCGACAGTGCACATTGAGTAATAAGGTCATGGTGATGATCCGGAAGTGAAATCTGTGTTCCGTTGCCTGGTGTTTTGTTTACAATTCAGCCTCTCAAAAAAATGCAGGTCAACCCTTGACAAGAACTAAACCGTTAAGTCATCTTTGAAGGTATTTTAGATTAACATATGATTTGTATTGATTGTCACACAGTGGAAAGTTCAGTACTGAGGAACAAATGTAGAGACCGTATAGTAAAATTAATTGTGTACTATGGCCTGTCAGTAAAAATTTGAAACTGATATAAATTTTTTATTATTAATGACATATACATGAAATTTTAATACGTTATGTATATTGACTTTAAAAATATAAAAATGAAATTAGAAGTAAAAAATAATTTTAATTTTAAAAAATTTAAATGAAATTTAAAAAACAATTAAAAAATAAAAAATTTCCACCAAGTATACACATATATAATATTTTTTGGGAATGATATTAAATGATATCAGCATATATATATACTCCTACACCATATACAAGCTCAAATGATGGATATTTGTCAAATTTGATCAGAGAAAATATCTTTATTAGTCAAAATGAGACCCTCATTTAAAATACATGAAGACAAAATTCTACTTTGCTTTGTACCTTTAGGTCATTGAAACTACTTATTTGGGGTTCAAACAGTTAATTTATGTGTTTATGATGGGATGACTTCCTGAGTAACACATATCTGCTTGTATAGCTATCAGTAATTGTTTATAACCATAGTTATAGGTTATTTAGTGAGAGGACAGAGATGAAGACTTTATACTAGAACCTGTTCAAGTTCTCTACAAAATCATATTAAGCTGTCAGAGAATGAAATACAGGTCAGAGGAGTAAAATATACTTTACCCAGGTATATTTACCATTGCATGTAAGAAAACAGCAAAATGATGTAAGTTGAACACAGAATGCATTCCATTTTATTGTTCAGTTTCTTTAAGATGTTGATTGATGTAGTGCGACATTGTAGCCTAGATGATATTATGGGAATTCTCATGATCCATTTTGCTTTATGCATTATTAATGACTAATAATATTTGTTATCTGACACTCTAAAGATTACATAAGTAATATTCAAACAGATTATTTGAATTTAACTTTCTACAATTGATCCTAACATGGTTACATAGCTGACATGAACAAATATGCATATATTTTGTAATGTTTGGAATCAAAAGTTGACATTGTTAGGCTGACATGGTACCTATAGTGAATCTGTAAGGCTCAGTTTTGATTGTGTGCACTTAAAATATCCCAAGATGTTATTTTCATCATGAATATGCCTCTGTATGGTAACACATTTCAATTTAGTACTTTGACAGAGGGCGGTATTGCAGCATCAGCTGATATTTCATTCCATTGAATCATTGAATCATTGAACTTAAAACCTTGGTAGCCAAGACTCTTAAAAATAGACTAAAAATATTCAAACAGATTATTTGAATCATGTTTGCACATGTGATTTTAACAAGTACATTGCATATGTCCCACACATGCAAATATCCATCCTTGTTTACAAGTTTTCGGGATGCAAATTTCACATTTAGTTGATTATATAGGATCTATTGGTACCTATAGTTGATCTGTGTGGCCACATTTTGCTATATTCACTCACAATATCTAAAATTGTTTTTTCCTTCATGAATAGGATTGCATATAGTAATAAATTTTAATTTGGTACATTGTCATTTGACTTTCCACTATACTGGTATGTATCAATGTTTGCACCAATGATCAAACCTCACCATTCCAACATTGCCTTAAACTTTATGATACATACTCTACCTGATTAGTTATTTAACCTGTAAATGGCTAAATATGCTTGTAGAAACTTCATCTATTTTTAGGATGCATTTGTCACTTTAATACATGCCCATTGCTTCACATCTTTGAGTGTCACTCTATCAAGTTTACCTTTTTTAACCATATTTGCAACCGGAATGTTATATTGAAATCACCATATCTAACACATTTTAACTTCATTTGCCTACATCTTCCTTTTTTTAGAATTAAGTGAAACATGTTATATATTTTCAGGTCTAGTCTGGTATCTGAAACAAAGTATTAGAGTTGGATCAATTTGGAAGCTCTCCAGTAGTCCAATGGTGATAGCAAGGTCTCATAAGGACATGTGCAGTGTGCTGCTATAAGTGACCAAGATGAGTTCATATCAGTACACTGATATACAGCATCTCAAAGACATGGCTTAGATCTTCATGAGAGAGATTCGCATCTTTTTT